>JPJV01002286.1:0-51559 GCA_000750745.1 Pseudogymnoascus sp. VKM F-4281 (FW-2241)
TCGGTGTTTTGGTGCGTCACTCGCTTGTGTGCGTCACTCGCATGTGAAATACGTTATAAAATAAGAGGGTTTATATTAAAAAATATTTTAAAAAATTGTTTGATGTCCGAGTGGTTTTCATGGAATAGATATGTTACGTACCTTTACAAATCAATATGAACAGAGGAAACAAATAATTATGTACAAGAACATATATACTAGAACGTAAGTTAACAAACGAAAGTAAACAGAAAAGAAAATAAACGTCAAACTCCGCGGGGTCGAGCACGTGACCCCTTCGAACATCCCCGAACGCCTGTTTATTCATTAGCGCGCGCTTGACAATGACGTAGTGCTCGCTTAACCACTCGGGCATCATCACATTGATAATTTAAGCGCGCTTATTCTCATATATCGCGGGGTCCACGCAGTTTGGGGCTCCCCCACCTATGGATTACTGAGTTAATAGTCTGGATGTGTGTAGATGACTTCCCAATGGTGGTTTTAATCTTTCCGCAACTTGGATTTACGGACTTCAAACTGCTTAGATGGGTGGGCCTTTTCGATTAGAATTGATGCCGTCCTCTCTGTACAATCTCTTTACTTAATAAGAGCACAAACAGTAGCAAGATGCAGAGACCGCAACAGAAACGAAGAAATAGCTGTTGCAAAGCCTATTCACATCTATTCCCTGCCCTGTGAAGCGGCACGACGCACAAAATATGTCAACGTATGACATTGGCTCTATCTACTTTCTACTACGACCATCTATCTCAATTTCTCAAGACACGGCGAGCTCGGCATTTCTAAAACCACAGCACCTAAATCCCGACCTACGCGTCCAACCCCTCAACCGACGGCAGCGGGATCGAGCGATACAGCAGAATCAGAGCCGAGTGGCTCTCGCCTCCTCCACAGAGGGTATCGATCTTATCCGCCTCCACCTCCGTGACCCTATCGTCATTAAACCACCACCAGTTCCCATCTTCCTCCTCCCTCTTCCCCGTCTCCGCATTCATCCGCCCCTCCTTCTTGACATACGACGTGTAATGCCCGCTATCCGCACTAGCGCCCTGGTGGGTAACCACGCCGCGTAGCTCGTAGAGACCGGATTTATTCGCGCCCTCGTCGGCTGCGAGTTCGGGGTTGATTAGCGCGTGTAGCTCCTTCTTGGCGGCGAGGATAGAGGCCGCGCGCTCGGCTTCAATCTCCGCATCGGTCTTGTACGTCTCTTCGGCCATCTCGGTGTCTCCTCCCGCAGCAGCACTACTCCCCCCTGCTGCTGGCTTTGCGGCGGCGGCGTCGGATTTCTTGGATGATTCAGTAACCGAATCCACGATCCCCGCCGCCTTATCCGCCTCCTCCTTATCATGCTTCCGCTTCTGGCGCTTGCGCGCGCGATCCACGTCCTCGACCTCCTTGCGGACTTCGCGCACCTTGTCGCGCACGGGGATGAGCATTGATTTGAGGTTGTCGGTGCAGAATTCAACGACGTCGAGTTCATGCGGGAAGGTGACCTTGCGCATGATCTTTGCTTTCTTCTGGGCCTCGCGCTTCCAGTAGAAGCGCACGAAGTGGACGGTGAGGTAGGTGGGGAGGCGCGCGAGCTTGGATTTCTTGGTGTACATGGTGTCGCGGTCGAGGAGGGCGGATTTCTTCTCAATCTGCTCGTCGAGGCCGGCGGCGAGGCCGTCGCGGAGGTGGTTGGTCGTCGCGCTGATGTGGCAGTCGAGCTTGAGGAAGGGCTCTTCTGAGATGACGGGCTCTTCGCCGAGTTCTTTGGCGGAGGGGTCGTCGCATTCGAGGACGGAGGAGAAGCGGCCGGCCATGTATTTGTCGATGAAGGAGGTTTCCGAGTCTTTGATCTTGAGTTTTTGACGGAGTTGTGAGACGATTTGGGACCAGGCTTCTTCGGCGTCCTGTTGGGCGTAGCCATTTCCGGACTTGGCTTTTTGGGCGAACTGGGGGTACAGGTTCCGTAACGCGCTGAGGAAGACCAGTGGAGGGAAGCCCTCCTGGGTATCTGCCATCTGGGAGTAGAGGTCTCGTAAGGAAGCGGTCAAGTCCATTCCAGCGGAAGGTCCACCGAGTCCAAACTGACTCATCCCCCCCAGTGCGCTGCCTGAATCTGTTGTCCCCTTGTACTTTGCCAGTTCTTGTTGTAGCTCGGGAACTGCGCGCAGTGTCTGGAGGGTGGAGTTGAGATAACATGTGTTGCCCAAGTTCTGCAGTCCAGCCGGTGTGGCGCCCTCTTGTCTCGCCTGCTCGGCCTCCGTCATATCCTCGACAAACTTGGTCTTCTCCTTCGGCCGCGAGATGGCGTTTCCATCCGCTGGTGTACCCATCATCATGAAGGTCTGCCCCGGCTTTGCGCCAAGCTTCGATAGGTCGGTATCATCTTTGAGTTGGCCGCCCTTGACGAGGATCTTCTGACGCTCTGGTTCAACGCCGGTGAGGGAATATAATTGGAATTTGAAGACCTCTCCCAGAGAAGTCGGGTCGAGTTCTACATCGTATTTCTTCCCCTGGTGCTTCACGATGACTACTTGGCGGTTAGCATGTATTTATAATACGGCTGTGTAGCGCGGCGAGAACTTGCCTGGTATCGTCGCCATGATGTATGTTCTCCTGTGAACAGGAAGTAAGAACGATTCAACCTTGCAGTTCTGTAGTTCCCTATTAGATGTCACAGAATTGAGCAACGTCAAACAGAAATGGACTGAGTGGTTGTGTTCGGAATCACTGATCAATTTCTGGATTAGGTGGCACACAACATACGCAACTACAAGGTAAACGATGGAGTCGCGGGGAAGAAGCTCAGTGATTGGCTGGGGCGCTTAGTCACAATGAGAGACGTCAACGTTCCTGTCGCGATGCGTGGCCGCCGGAACCCCACCATCCCAACTCGACCCGGACTCCACCTCACGAGCATTGAATACGTTGACATCACACAGCTGCGTTCGCTCGTAGCTCCAGCCATAGCTGATCATGGTAATGCTTCTGAGGACTGGTATTGCCACAGCTACTAAATAGTTTACAGTCTCAATCATTGCGCCCTTACCTGCAATGCGTCCGATCCTCCCTCACCTCCGCACTCTGCTTATCGAACTTCGCATCCCAGACGTCTGAGAGGCACAATGTCCCCGAAATCGAAGCACAGACATCCCCAGAAGTGCTGCTCAACCCCCTGACAATTTCCCGCAACGAGAACGAGCGTGTGCTCATCGAGCCGAGTATCAACAGCATCCGCGTCAGCATCAAGATCAAGCAGGCTGATGAGATTGAGCATATCTTGGTGCACAAGTTTACGAGGTTTTTGACGCAGAGAGCTGAGGCGTTCTTTATACTGCGCAGGAAGCCAGTGAAGGTGGGTCCAGAATATGAGAGCGGGGGCAATAAAGCTTTATCCTAACGTTTACCAGGGATATGATATCTCATTCCTAATTACCAACTTCCACACAGAGGAGATGTTGAAGCACAAGCTTGTCGACTTCATCATTCAGTTCATGGAAGAGGTGGACAAGGAGATATCCGAGATGAAGCTTTTTGTATGTCTCACTTTCTGTGGCGGCTGGACCATTACTGACATATACGATAGTTGAACGCAAGAGCGAGATTTGTTGCAGAGTCGTTCTTGACACCCGTAAGCACCACCTTATGAGAGATTACAGAGCCAAATACTGACACAATCCAAGTTCGACTAGAGAGTTATTTGAGTTTTATGACCTTGTAGCGTTTTGATGTATATATCAAAATGCATATTGCGCGGCGTTGACGGATCAAAATAAATCCTACTACAGACATTGATATAGCTTTTCATGACACTATTGCTTCCACTATATCTGAATTATATCTCCCATGACTGCCCCATCTGCCTCAATTGCTTCTCAAGTGGGTGCAATAACGTTATGGCAGATGATGATATTATTTTCAAGTGTTTGCCTCGTCAGTTTGGCCTCGGTAAAGTGACCTAACGTTGAAAGAGATCATTGGAAGCAAATTCCCTTATACTACCTTGCTACATGACATCCAGAGTTGAGTTGGCATTTGATATGTGCTCTTGATACAATTCCATTGTGTTGCCTCTCTTTAACCACCTTGCGATATCAAGTCACTCTGACTACTACTTCATTACATAGGAAGAGCTCCAACATATATCTCTCAATATGTTATATATTGTTATATATCTTGAGACTAAATAGGCTGGTGCATAATTTCTGATTTCGGTTCCCTGCAACATGTATCTCCTAGAACCATTTGAGGGGGGCCGTGGGAGCACCAGTCTACATATTCCCCCTTCGGCTTCCCTCCGCCCTACTTCAGCCTTCAGATATTGGCCGGAAAGCATCGGCTCTAATCAGAAGGCTACCAAATTCAAGCACTGTTAAGGTGAATTCTATATTACTAAGGTTTGGCTGGTCTCACCTGGGCACGCAATCTTCTTACTCCATCCATCCTACTTCCTCTTCTCACTCCACTCATCCTGCTTTTTTCCTCACCTTTACAACTCCGATCTATATCTTGCTCACAGTGCTTCTCATAGGTATGTTCAACTCTAGACACACCTATAACACCCAGCAGCAAACTGCTATAAATGATCAACAGATCCGCTCCTTCTTTTTGTTTCTTGCTTTTGAGCTCGACAAAGCTAATTATCCCGAACAGTCCCTTTGTTCTGCCATCCTTTGGCTCTTGATCACCACCAGAGTTGATCAAAGACCAAATCATACCTGTCTTTACTACTCAGTTGCAGCTGACTCTGGTGCTGATTGAGATGAACCACGATTCCTTTAGGAACCCTGCTGAGGGCCATGGCCAGCCATGGCTTTTGTCAAACCCAATGAGGCTTCCCGCAGTGGCATCCGTTGACTCCCAGGAGTCATTCGCTTCCCAGGTCCCGCTGCCCTACCATCTTCCAGCAGACCATCCTGGGCAAGAGTACACATCACGCCCCCTGACAGGTCAGCCCTGGACATATGAAGGTCCAAAGCAGCCAGCCCAGACATCCAAAAATGTCCAAAGCTACCGATCTGATCAATTTTATGGCAACCAGTATGGGGTCCCACAAAATCAGAATGCCCCAGCAGTACAGCCCATTTCATACGATGACCATGGAAGACTTGACCATACATACGCACCTGCTTACAGCTCTGGGTATCCTCACGATCATGGTAACTCTGGGTATCAGCGCCCAGGAGCCGGTTATTCTCATGATATGCAACTCTATGGCCACAATGGGTGGCAGAATTTCCCGGTTTCTCAATCGGCTGGACCATACCAGCAACACTATGGCCCTTCAGAATTGCCGATGGGGTCTAATGGCCCAGATCGGATGGTCTCCCCTCTGGGTTATCATCCTCATGGATCTCAGCACCCTGGAACATATTCTGTGCCATATGGATCAAATGGCAACAATCTGAACTATAACACTGGGAAGCCTCCTCCCAGACGTAATGGACACAGACCACGCTCATCTGTTGCGTCAATTAGTCAGCTGAGCCAGTACAATAATGGCAATAGGCATAGCAATGGTGGCTTTGGTGGTGGCTTTGGACAGAAGAGACATGTGTCTAGTGGCGCTGAACTATCAAGACAGAACCACGAGCATCATGAGTTGGCTGATGATGACCCGGAGCCATTTCCATGGAGCTCCAAGGAATTTCAAACTCCAAAGGCGAAGATCATCGAGGCCCGACCTACGCCCAAAACTGCCCGTGAGCTCGGACAGGAGACTCCAACACCACTCCTTCGGTCCCGTCGTAATGAATCTGTCACCGATGCCGCCAAATCATTCAACACGGAGTCTATGAATGATCCTCCGCCAATGTTTTTCATAGATGGCAGACGACAGTCCACAACTACTGATTCAGGCCAGTTGTCGCCTCGCACTGTTCCTGAGAAAAAGGCACACATCGATTCAGATGCTGCAGACCCATTCTATGCTGAGTCCACCGATGTTGCCATTTATGGTAAGAAAGCGCGCTTCGATTTCGGAACCCCGTCGCGTGCTGTTATGCCACTTCACGTTTCGCACTACCAGCCTGCCCCTGGTCCAAGCACTCACTTGGCTGCGCTGTGCCCGGATGGAGCAAAGCCTGGTGTCGAGCTGGCATTTGATTCCGCAAACATGCCGTTTGTGGAGCCTGCTCGCACTCACCCTAGCCATCGAACCAGTGGGGTGGTCCGCATCTCCAATGTAAGTTATTACTATTCCTTAGTGATAGATGTGTGAAGCTGATATAGTTTACAGATTCCCTTTTCTTGCTCTCAACAGGAGATTTCGGCATTCCTTGGACGCAATGCAAAGTTGATTCCTGAGATTGATGAGCCTATTCATATTGTTATGGAACGTGTCACTAGCAAGACCATGGATGCATTCGTGGAATTTGTTGACATCAATGAAGCCGTCAATGCCGTTACACGCTACGAGTCCAACCGTGCTGGAGGTCGTGGAGGCCGTCTTGGTGAGCGCCATGTTGCTCTTGAAGTCTGTGGCCATGAACTTTTCATGCAGTCCCTATTTCCAAAGGCTGTCAATGTTGTTTGGAAAGGCTCTGATCCCCAGATCTCCACTGATCATGACCGCTACAACTCCGGCTTCAAAGGCTTCATATCTCGCGAGGAGCTTGTTATGCTTGTGAAGCATGTTGAAGCACCACAGCGTGTAAGTTAATATGCCAGTCGGACTAACCTTGCGATACTAACTAATATACAGTCCCCATTCTCGAGTGAATGCCCCCAGAGACCATTCGAATGCTTGATCAGCAGTGTTATCAAGGTAAGACATTACTACATGTTTTAAATTTACTATCGATCTAATATATATATATAGTACCCATGGCACAAGGTCCATGATATCACTATTGGTGATCGTGATGCTCTTTTCCAAACTGCAACGGCCCTTTGCAAGAACCTTGTCGAACGCATCGATACTGGTGGTCAAGATTTGGCGCTTAATGATAGACTTCTCAAGCGTGTTCAGCATGCCGTACTCAATTGCTGTGGCTTTAGCGAGTCACAGAAAGACGACTTCGCATTTATATTCAGGATGACATCTCTTGAGGCTGGGCTGCCACCTCATGCGGATCATTGGAGTGTGTTTAAGACGATTGGAGCGAAGCGCAACTGGCATCATGATGTTATTCTTGTAAGTTTTTGCTGCTGATTATGGCCGCATAATCTAACCTCAAAAACAGTACTACATTGCTTTGCTGCGAGAGGCCACAACTTCATCGGCTCTTGTCAGTCTTGCTGAGAGGTCTGCCAAGGGCCTCCAGACTGGAACCCTGTCTGCATTTGGCAACATTGAGATCGAGTACCCAAACGACGTCTCCAACATGTCTCTTTCTGCTGTGGGAGAAATTGAGTGGCACGCTATTGAGGCCTTACTCCGAAAGGTCTTGGGATGAAGACTGTTTCGGTTAGCTGCAACATTCAGTATTCAACTCGTGCAAATTATTGAGAACTCTAACAGCGCTACATCCAAGAAGAAGAGTTGGAGCCGCCTCCGCTGCTGCACAAGCTCGCTCATAGGGTCACTCATGTACTATAGATCGAGTTTCTTTTCATTTTCTCTGCAGCTTATACTTGGGAGTTAGGGGTCGGAGATGGCCATACAGCGGTGTTTCTGCCACCCCTTAACCCATGTACTATATAGATCAGTCTGTTTTTCATTTGCTCTGCAGCCTATATTTGAGAGTTGACGTTCAAGATGGTGGGATATGGTGTTTCTACCAATATTACCACAACGTATCGAATTCTTATAAGGTGGCACTTCAGTTCTGATTACCCTCACTGGTTATTTTAGACACGTCGTGTAGTTATCTGGAGAATAAAAATTTCTTGATTCTTCATGCAATAGCCCCTTGGTGTGACGGGAAGGAGTTCAACCCTGATTTCGGAGTATTGTATTGCACATCTCGTGATTTTCGACGACCGTATTAGATTATACCACAAAGACCATCAAATTCTTAATATCCAACACTCACTTCCTCCACCCCTGCATGGGCCAGGTCCTTTTATAATAGAACCTATATATTATCCGTGTACGTCAAAGTATCAGATGGCGTCCTTAGCATCACCTTCGCTCGCTCCAAGCTTTGTCGCCAAAAAATCAGCAATTTTAAATGATCTGGCAATCCCAGCGTCATCTTATGAGGATGCATCGCCAAAAGGATCTATTGATACCGCTATCGTGGAGCTGATTGACGGAATCAATAAATTAGATGGGTTTGTTACAACCAGTAGCTGCTCTGGTAGGATCAGTATCTTTGCTGAAGGGAAGAAAAAGAGCGAGGACCACCAAGTTGACGAAGACCCTGCGAACGACGCAGCAGGCAGAGGACAGAGTCAAGACAAAGAGACTGTAGCTGGTACCGGTGGGAAAGGCGGCGGCGGGAAATGGCTCTATGTCTCTCATGAACCTTTTACCTTCCAAGATGGGCAGGATTTGGCGGTGGCTTTGGGCATGACTAGGAATGGAGATAGGGAGAGCGCCTGGGAAGGACATAGGCTTGTAAGATTTAAATTTGAACCGATGGTAAGTTGTTTTCTATATCTATGGGCTTTATTTGTATCATCTTGCTTTTGTCATATCTCAAATATATTCTAGATAAATCAAGAGTCGTTCTGCCACCTTCGTTTTTTCATACTAATATTTCATAGATTCTTCACATTCTCACGGCATCATTGGAACATGCACAAGCTGTTTTAAGGGCAGGCCTTGCAGCAGGATTCAGAGAATCCGGTGCAATAAACTTGACAAACCCTACTTCACCAACACCCATGGTGGCAATTCGGAGCATGGGGCTCGGTCTAGAATCTATGATAGGGCTGCTCGACAGCAATGGCGAGGCATTATGTTGTGTATCAGATAATTCCCTGAGAGGGTTGCTGTCAATATCTAATGAGAGGTTCGAAGAGAATTCTAGACGGAAACAGAGGTTCTGGAAGGCTGTGTTGGAAGGTATCCAGGCGGACAGCCTAGAGGACCGGCCTAAAAAGAAGCGGGGTGAAAATGGCGGAGATTGGGAGGATAAGGAGGTAAGGAGAGAGAGATTAAGACGAGAGGGACTGGAGAGAAGCAAGGCAAAGAATGAAAGTACTAGCACAGGGCCGACATAAGGGCAATCAAAAAAATTACAATGACGGAAAATTATTAATGACCATAAGATCGTGGAATATATGAGCATCAGCAACGCACTTAAGACACCAGATATCGGTCCATATAGCTTATATTTTGGCTACATGCTGTCTACACTGTAGATGAGCCTCCGTGATGGCAGATCGAGGGCCGAATGGCAGGTGCTGAGAACTCTTGCCTAGCACACGACAGTGCTTGAAGACTGTGGCCTATGCAGAATCACCTAAAGCGTCTTCAGGTGGCTTGGCCACATCCCTATCCGATTTTTGTAATTCGGGACGCCACAATTCTCTCCGGTTAGGCGCGAGATTCTTATTCCTCCTGCTGTACGAATGGGTTGGCGATTGACTCGCTCCCATCTACTGGACTGACCAGCACCAGAAGTGTTCCTCTTGCCACCACCAATCCCAATGATCGCGTAGTTTCGTTTCCGTCGTCATCTATAAGACTGGGTTAGCGGTATAAATAATGGGGGATGCAAGGCGCGGACCTCGTAAGACTTCCTGCACATCGTCCAAGACCAAATTCATCAACGCATCGTAACCTTTTAGTGCGCCAGTAACTAAAAAGATCAGAAGTTAGAACGGATCCAGTAGATATAGAATGATATTTCCAAAGCGTATGCATGCTGCTTCAGGTGTTTCTCAAACCAGTCGCCTCATGCGACTGGGACATGCGCTTATCGAATCCGTTCGAGGCTGATCCAGGAAGAATCGCTCACCTTCTCTACCACCATTAAACTTCACTGTAATCCTCTTATCCATGTACTTGCTCAAATCAAGAATGTTTTCCTTCTTTGGCCGTTCCTGCTGCTGTAAATTGTGTCCGCCACGCCCTCCACCTCCGCCGCGCCCACCTCTGTGTTCCGAGCCTCCACGCCCGCCTCCACGTCCACCACCGCGTCCGCCGCGAGACTGGGAGCCTTGATGTTCGGACATTGACTAACTTGTGCAATGTTGTAATTGCACTTTGTGCTTTCGAATCGCGGGGTTTGAGCTTCAGCGAGTGGATTATCTGGGAATAACTTTGATACAAGTTGTTCCACCTGGTCGTCCGGTGGAGCTTGGGCCGCCGCTAACCCTAAGCGGGAAGTTTTGGGAGGAGCGGGATCTCCAGCGGAACTCAACTTCTCGTGTGCGCCGTTGAATGCAATGCCCCTCCGAATGTTCGAGACCGACCCTGCACAATTGAAAATATACCTAGATACGGAGAGAATCTTGTGGACATTTCATTTCACACAAGTCCGCCCCTGACACCCCGCTTAAGTGGCCAGCAAATTACCAGTTCCGCCGCCAGTACCTCCCCGCTCCGCGCCGCTGCATATCAAAGGCTCTATATCAGAAAGAAGGCAAGAGGCTCAACTGCTCCAGGATCTATCATATTCCAGGACCCAACGTGGCATCTGAAATGGACAACGCAGAAGCCCCTGGTGGAAAACGAAAGCGTAGTATATCTACAACCATGCCTCAACAAGCAAGACAGCCAGCGCAGCCCCAAACGCCAGGTATGTCATACAGATCTTTAGGCGTCTCTCATTTCTCTGCAGTTTTCATCATACATGGAACTCGACTATCAGAACCTTGACGGGACACTGTCATACTTGTAACACATCACAAGTCGAAAGAAAAAATCACGTGCATATATCACGTGCATAATTCAATGACTTGTTAAACTGTGTTGAGGCGCATCATTTGCTGGTTATGAGCTGTAGCTGATTAATCTAGGCAATGTTGCACAAATAAACTATTTGGCAAAGGCGAGAAGCGGCAAGATGAGGTTAATAGAAGGCGACACAGATGATTTTGGCAACATACTCGGCCTCATTGACGATTACGAAGGTCAGTAATAAGTAATATAACTTGCCTATGCGTAAATTGACGAAAATAGGGGTACTTCAGCGCCATGAGAGCCTCGCAGCAAATTTGGGGGCGAAGCTAGTTGGCCCGCTTCTCTTGAAATCACTGGAGAAACTTTTCGAGGGTCCAATCAAAGTAACGGCGACCTATCCCGGAGAGGCTGCATCCATAACCTGGCTCGATGTCCTTGATTTCGCAAGATCAACTCCCCAAAATTTTGTTCTAAGCGAGTCAAGGAGCGGTGGCAGAGTATGCCAGTTCTGGATCAATCAATGTAGCGTTGAGATATCGGAAGATGACTACAGATTGATTATATCAGGCGCGCCAGAAAGAATGATTCCAACCCAGCCGATCGTTGATGATGAAGTTGCAGAGCTTGGCACAATGGATATTCTAGAACAACGCCTTTCAATGCTCATAAAGAAGGCTGACCTTGTTGCGGCTCGAGCGAGGCAGTTGAATTACCACCTCAAAGGTAGAAAATCTGCTATAGCAAGCCGCCGCGCAGCTGCACAATCGCCAGACCAAACTGGCGCAAGTTCATCAGCCCAGTTTATGACAAACCAGACGCAGACTTCCGCAGGCAATGGCGAGGGTCGCTCAATCCACTTTGATCTGCTTCGGCAATTCCAGCATGATGATAGAAAGGGGATGCCATCACGTATTAAAGGTAGCCAGTCTCAAACAGGTGCCGGAGGCTCGCCAATATCGGGAGGGTCTCCAACGCCAAGCGGCTTTAGCAGGCGCGTAACCGTGCCGATGCCATCGGGAGCAGATGATGGGACAGGGGGACAGTATCGACCTTTGATCGCCGCCAGGATAGAAAAAATGAACCGAAACGACCCGATCTGGCCTCCGTGTGATAGGTGCAGGCGCTTACGTATGGAATGCACGAAATACCTTACAGCCTGTGGCGGCTGTACCAAGAAACATGCGAAATGTTCCTGGCGAGATATCACAGAAGAAGAAATTGCATTCCTGATCCAGATCCCAGAGTCCTCCATTGAAAACGAAGATGGAGCTCTTACGGTAGCAGACATGAATGCTAACCTGGACCCAGACTTACGTCTCTTGAATGGCGGAGGGATGCACTTGAGTGGTCATGGTAGTGAGGGTCTTATTGGCCATGGGGAAGGCAAAAGAAGTGATTTATCAGAGGAGCACTCTATCTTGACACAGATGGCATCCGCCACACCTACTGAAGGAAACCGCTAGACAGTTGACACAAACTTATGTTATCTAATGTCATCTATATATTACTACAATCTACAATGCGAATATCATTTGCAAGTTTTTGTCTAGGTTGTGGCGTAATTTAGATCATGTGATATGCCTTCCTAACCACAAGTTTGCTACCCCGCGCCTACCCGCAGTGGTCTACCCGCGGTGACTCGTAGAAACGCCAAATAAAAAAAATAACCAATGACTCAACCACCAAGGGAACCTCAACCCAACTATAATATTTAGGTACACTGTATTTAAACACCTATTTATACTCAGTCATACCTATCAATACACCGCTTTGGGTTATATACTCCCGTCGTAAACTGCAAAGTATATTACAAAAGGCAACAGCACCAAGCATTACCCCGCCATCTTAACAATGCCGATGTACGGAGGTAATCCCAGACAAACAACCTAGGCCGCTGCTAATTATCAAACTGGTAGGCTTGCAGACCCGTCGAAGAAGTACAAGAGGTTTCCACCCTTGAAACTTGAAAACCGTACATGGCCGAACAAGATAATTGATAAGCCGCCGCGATGGCTCGCGACAGACTTGCGTGATGGCAACCAAAGCTTGGTGGACCCAATGGTTCGGGCATATACAATCCGTCCATTTGATCGCTTGCTAAATGTCTATAGGATGGTGAACAAAAATGGACGTACTTTAAGATGCTTGTCGAGCTCGGCTACAAGGAAATTGAGGTTTCGTTCCCATCTGCATCTCAAACCGACTTCGATTTTACACGCAAACTTGTCGAGACCCCAGGCGCAACACCGGACGATGTCTGGCTCCAGGTCCTCTCCCCATGCAGGGAAGACTTGATTCGCCGAACTGTCGATTCTCTTAAGGGGGCCAAGAAGGCGCTCCTCCATCTATACCTCGCCACTAGTGAATGCTTCCAACGCATTGTGTTTGGATTTACACAGGAGGAAGGCATTGCGTTGGCAGTGAAGTGCACGAAGTACGCTCGTTCGATCACAAAAGACGATCCGTCACAAGCCGGCACAGAATGGGCATTCGAGTTCAGCCCCGAAACCTTCTCAGACACCAGCCCAGATTATGCCATAAGAATCTGTGAAGCTGTTAAGGAGGCTTGGGAACCGACAAAGGAGAACCCTATCATCTTCAACCTTCCCGCCACAGTTGAGATGTCCACACCAAACGTCTACGCAGACCAAATTGAGTACTTCTGCACAAATATTACCGAGAGAGAGAAGATCTGCGTTTCTTTACATCCCCATAACGATCGAGGATGCGCTGTGGCGGCTGCCGAGTTGGCTCAGATGGCTGGTGCGGATAGAGTTGAGGGGTGTTTATTTGGAAATGGCGAGCGCACGGGTAACGTTGATCTTGTCACTTTGGCACTCAACCTCTACACGCAAGGTATCCATCCAGGGATTGATTTCTCTGATCTCAACAAGGTCATCGACGTGGTTGAGGTTAGCAACAAGATCCCTATCCATCCTCGAGCCCCATATGGCGGGCAGCTCGTGGTCTGTGCCTTTAGTGGTTCTCACCAGGACGCTATCAAGAAAGGTTTCCACCTTCGCAAAACTGCCACTGAGGATGATTTATGGCAAGTACCATACTTGCCACTTGATCCTGCCGATATTGGTAGAACCTACGAGGCTGTCATTCGCGTGAACTCCCAGAGCGGCAAGGGAGGCGCGGCATGGATCATTCTTCGCAATCTTGAATTGGACCTCCCTCGTGGTTTACAGGTTGAGTTTAGCAAAGTCGTCCAGAACAAGGCTGACAGCGTTGGCCGAGAGCTCCTTTCAAGCGAAATCTCGGATCTCTTCGAGAAGGCATACTACTTGAAAGAGAACCCGAGATTTACCTTGGTGGACTACACTATCTCAGCTGATAGGTCTAGCTCACCGGCGCCACCCGCTGCTGGGAAGACGCAAGACACCAAGAATATGCGAAGAAGATTCGAAGGTGTTGTTTCTATTGACGGAGAAGAGCATAAATTAAAGGGAATGGGCAATGGACCTATCTCTTCTCTTGCAAATGCACTTTCGTCAATCGGCATCGATCTTGACGTGCAAGATTACAAGGAGCATGCCATTGGTAAGGGAAAGAGTGTCAAAGCTGTTTCATATATTGAATGCACAGCTGCTGGATCTTCAAACAAGGTGTGGGGTGTTGGAATCGACGAGGATGTTGTTCAGTCTTCGTTGATTGCTCTCTTGTCGGCCGCATCAAGCGTGAGTTATAATTATTCTCTCTATAACTATGAAAACTTGAGTCTAAGTACTAATCCTTTGAAGTTTATCACAAGCAGGCCAAACACTCCGATTCCATTCCGCCCCACGAGCAGTGGACGTTGATACCAATTATCCGTTGTCGCTTATTACGCTTTTGGGTAATAATGGTCCAAAACATAATGGAAACCAATGGAAACAAAAGTAGTCATCTTAGTGTAGTTTTGAATACTAGCTCTTTGATATAGCTCGGAGCTCAGAATTGTAAAAGATGTAAGGCAAACATAGTTTGATAAGCGTATCGGAAAAGCAAACAAATAAAAACAAAGCCATTGTTTTGGGCATGGCAGAATCAATAATCTATACTACGAGTAATTCCTGCTGGGCCCAGCTAGTGTGACATCTGTACCATACAAATCAACTGTGACACCGAACTGGCCTGGTCGCCGAGCGGCGAAAAGGAGACAGACCACTAAATCACGTGTCAGCAGTTGTGACAGAATAGGGCCGATCTGTGATTTGCCTGTTAGACGAGGGGTTTACGCCAAACGCGGCCGGCAACCAAACAATCTTTGCCTGTGAAGCTGGTCATTGAAGCACTCTTTGTCCAAATGCTATACAGATCAAAATCTGCCGACCTTAACCTACAAACTCTTTCTTTTTCGTATTTTACAGCAGCAAAAATAGTGAGTTTCTCAAGCTTGACCGCCTCACAAGCGGCGTCTACTTCGGGCAATCGTTAACCCCATTACCGCAGGTATCCACCAATAAAGTCTCGCTTCAAGAAAGCCCCATCAACATCATCTCGTAGCCTGAGATTGTAATTTCAAGTCGTTGTCATCTAGCAACGCCAAAGACTCAAAATACAACAGACATTTTACAAACGCTTTGTGCGTTGATCGGTGTATTTATTCAAGCGGGCCACCACCACAGATCTCCCTCCACACCGACTCTCAGCTTCAAATATGGATGTTAATGCCGTCCTCGAAGGGACGTTGTCAGCTGGTTAGTTCCCCCGCACAACAACTCCTTTTCTTTCAACCCCTAGGTTTGAACCCTGCTGACAAGTTTTAGATGCGAATATCCGTGGCAATGCTGAGCAACAGTTGACACAAGCTGCCGACGCCAATTTCGTATGACCCCCCCTTGGGTTCACCCCTCAAAAGAGCCTCCTTCGAGTATGACCCCTTTGCTAACTTTAAAATTTAGTCTGCGTACGTCACAACCCTCGTCACACAACTCGCGAGCGAAACCGCAGCAAAGCCGATACGTGTAGCAGCTGGTTTAGCTCTTAAGAACGCCTTCTCTGCGCGAGAGTACGCCCGTTTACGTGAAGTTCAGGAGAAATGGCTTCAACAAGTCGACGCAGACACCAAGAAGGGTGTGAAAGATATTACACTTCAAACACTTTCTTCGGAAAACGCACAAGCTGGCCAGGCTGCGGCGCAAGTTATTGCATCGATAGCTGCCATTGAGCTCCCCAGGGAACAATGGTCCGATCTTATGCCAACTTTGGTTCGCAATGTCGGAGAGGGTGCCGACCATCTTAAGCAATCATCCCTTACCACAATTGGCTTCATCTGCGAGAGCGAGGATCAAGATCTACGAGACAGCCTGGTCCAACACTCGAATGCTATTTTGACTGCTGTTGTTCAGGGTGCCCGCAAGGAGGAGACCAATGACGAGGTCCGCCTCGCAGCTATTTCGGCTCTTGGTGATTCGTTGGAATTTGTAAAGGAAAACTTCAAGAATGAAGGAGAGCGCAATTATATTATGCAGGTGGTCTGCGAAGCCACACAAGCGACGGATTCTCGAATCCAAGAGGGCGCCTTCGGATGCCTCAACAGAATTATGTCATTATACTACGAGACCATGCGTTTCTATATGGAGAAGGCTCTGTTTGGCCTGACAATTATGGGAATGAAGAGCGAGGACGAGGATGTCGCAAAGCTTGCCGTTGAATTCTGGAGCACAGTTTGCGAGGAGGAGATTGCTATTGAGGATGACAATGCACAGGTACGTCATATCTGTATATGACAGTTTCACGGGCTAACTCATTGTGTAGGTTGACTCCGCGGATCAAATGAGGCCGTATTACAACTTCAGCCGAGTGGCCACAAACGAGGTTGTCCCCGTTCTCCTGACTCTTCTCACAAAGCAAGATGAGGATGCTGCCGACGAGGAGTACAACATCTCTCGTGCTGCCTACCAATGTCTTCAGCTTTATGCTCAATCTGTCGGAGGCCTAGTTATCCCACCCGTGCTTTCATTTGTTGAGGCAAACTTACGCCACGAGGATTGGCACCACCGTGACGCAGCTGTTTCTGCCTTTGGTGCGATTATGGAAGGCCCAGACGAGAAGGTCCTCGACCCAATCGTGAAGCAAGCCCTCCCCGTGCTCATTGATATGATGGCAGACAAGGTTCTCCAAGTGCAAGACTCAGCCGCCTACGCACTGGGCCGCATCTGCGAGGCCTGTTCCGAGTCGATTGACCCAGCTCTTCACCTTCCTGCGTTGATTTCTTCTCTCTTCACCGGACTGGCGAACAACCCAAAGATGGCAGCATCTTGCTGTTGGGCATTGATGAACCTCGCGGAGCGCTTCTCTGGCGATATTGGCTGCCAGGAGAACCCACTGTCTCCTCACTTCAACGAGAGTGTTTCGCGTCTCTTGCAAGTCACTGAGCGCCCTGATGCGGATAACCAGCTGCGTACTGCGGCCTATGAAGTTCTGAACACCTTTGTCATGAACGCCGCTCAGGATAGCCTGCCAACTGTGGCATCCCTTTCCGATGTCATCCTTAAGCGCTTGGAAGGCACTATCCCTCTCCAGGCCCAGGTCGTCAGTGTTGAAGATCGCATCACCCTCGAGGAGATGCAGACCAGCCTTTGCAGTGTCCTCCTTGCGATTGTCCAACGCCTGGAGAAAGAGATTGCCCCGCAATCCGACCGCATTATGCATGTCCTCCTCCAGATTCTCAACACCGTCGGCCCAAAGTCGTCCGTTCCAGATGCGGTATTCGCCACTGTTGGAAGCTTAGCCAATGCCCTCGAGGAGTCTTTCGCGCCGTACATGGAGGCTTTCGCGCCATTCCTGTACAACGCATTGACTAACCAGGAGGAGCCAGCCCTCTGCTCAATGGCAATCGGCCTCGTCAGCGACGTTACCCGTTCCATGGGCGCGCAGTGCGAGCCATACTGCGATACGTTCATGAACTACCTATTGAACAATTTGAGGGTATGTTTATATCTAGTTCATCTTATGTATTAGTACTGACATTTTACAGAGCACCGCCTTGGCAAACCAGTTCAAGCCTGCGATCCTTCAATGCTTCGGTGACATTGCTGGAGCTATCGGCGGAGCATTCGAGAAGTACCTCTCTGTTGTTGCACAAGTGCTTCAGCAAGCTGCGACCGTCCAGGCTAGCCCGGAAGGTTCTTACGAGATGTACGACTACGTGATGTCTCTTCGCGAGGGTATTATGGACGCCTGGGGTGGCATCATTGGTGCCATGAAGTCCAGCGATCAATGTGAGTACTGTTGAACTAAACAACCAACTTCATATGCTAACTCTCAGCAGCTGCTCTGCTTTCACCATATGTCGAGTCCATTTTCCAGCTACTCAATGGTGTCTACATTGATCAGAACCGCAGCGAGGGCTTGATGAGGTCGGCCATGGGTGTTATTGGGTAAGTTTAACAACAACCGAAATATTTTTTGTTTTTACTAATAGTATTCCAGTGATCTGGCAGAAAGCTTCCCCAACGGGGAGTTCTCTCAGTTCTACCGCGCCGATTGGTTGACTTCGATGATCCGCGAGACCCGATCCAACAGAGAGTTCCAATCACGAACAATCGACACTGCCAGATGGGCCCGCGAGCAGGTCAAGCGCCAGATTGGTGGCTCCCAAACCGTGCACCAGACTTGAGCTCGGCCAACACCAGTCCGAATACACTTCTGTTTCTAGTTCTAGGGCTGGCGTATCGTCATTCACATAGAACTCGTCGTCAGCGTCCGTTATTTCCCACCAATATTTCAATAATATCTTACAAAGCAGCCTGGTCATTCAGAGGGGTTTGTCCTCGACCGGCGTTTTTGATTAATCGGTCAAGTGATCGGTCCCCAGTACCCTCACCAGCACATTTCTAGCACCATGTACAAAAGAACCCCTATACCCCTTTCACAACACATTTCATTCGTTAGAAGATTATGAGGCCATGTCACCGAAGATATTCATGTATTCCCCAACTTTATGTAATAGTCATTCCAAGACTTTAATTGGATGGCTGGTGGCTGGCGAGGTGCGATAGAGGAGATGGACGGAGGAAAAGGTAGAAGGAAAATGCTTCGCAAGAAAGTTCTTGTGTACAAGCTGGCCGGAAGTGGAATTCCTGCTTTCATGCCCCATGGAGTCGGAGGAACGTGGATTGGACGAATGACGAACGGTGTAGAGAACCCCCAATCAAATGAACACAGATTCTCATGGAATAATATAACCCAGTTGCATATGTGCCTTTTCAATTGAGTAGTGCATTTAAGGGATATAATGCAAACTTGTTCGCTATTTACGTGCAATACCCTATCTTATGCGCTCTTAATCCATTCCTGCAGAACCTCCACGACCACACCGTTATCCTCGTCCTGGGAAAGTCCGCTCACAATCACCACGGCCACCGGAGCCTCCACGCCCTTCACTCTCACAGGGACTGCACCACCGTGGATAGCGTACTTGGACGCGTCAGTTGGGCTCAGGCCAAACTTCTCAGCGAACAGCTTCTCATCGCCCTTCAACTTCTGGCCCATGTACCAGCTGGACACGCCGAAGCGGAAGACGGTCTGGGCCTTCCGCGCGACCCAGACTTCGTTGTCGGGTGAGACACCCGCCTTGGCCGAGCATTGGAAAAGAGTTCGGGTTGGAGAAAGGGGAGCGGAGAGGCCGCTGGGCGCGACGATGCTAATTAAAGCAGGTTTGGTGGCAGCGGCGAGGCGCGATTGGAGAAGGAGGCCGAGGTCGAAGGCATCGCTGGTGGTGAAGTGGGGGACGACGAGGGATTCTTCGATGCGGAGGATCTCGGCGAGCTGGTGGCATGGTTAGCTTTATGTAGATATAAGGGTAGTAATGTAGTTGGGGACCTACATCTGTAGGCGACTTTGCGACGGGCTTAAACGTAGCTGAAGACATATCTGGTAGGATGGCTTTGGTGGGGTAAAGATTATAAAATCAGGGTGCGGGGTAACGATTGCGACACGACCAGGGAAGCCGCTGTCTATATACAAGAGATGCTGACTGCAGATTTAGAGTAGTAATTGTCGCTAGCCCGGTTGATATGAAATTACTATAGATAGCGATTGAAGTTTATATTGTCGAACGGTTGATATTTGCCTATTAACTTAACCCATATTTTTCTATTGCTCATCTGCTTAAGTGGACCATGTTGGGACTGAGTGGGTGCATGACGTGCCCCCTAAGACAATACTCCGTACATGGTTTATACAGATACATCACCCTGACGACCTTTTTTTCTCTTCCTGAACGGCTGGTTTATAGATATCCGACGCCACCAATTTTTGTGAATCTGAGGGCCTGAATAAGCAAATGTGAGGCATCACCAGGATATTAATATTCGACTTGCCCTATTCTTTCGTTTGCCTATTCACTCTCTCCAATTGATCTACCGACACCCGGGTGTTGCGGCAAAAAAGCAGGGGACTGTCGCTTACTTAGCAAGGCGGTGAGGAACGTGGGGTATGCAGGCCGGCACAAATTAATTGTCGGTTGGTGTTTGCTTTGTCACATTTCACAGTGCACTTTTTGAGGCATTCGTGCATAATATAAACCGCGTTTCATCCCTTGATCGGGTTGGGCGAGGAGCTAGAAGAGACGGAGACAACATTCAGAACGTCTTGCGAGACAAAAAAAAAAGGTGTTGCCAAAGCTACGCCTGGCCCTGGAGACCAGAGCAAAGCTTCTTCGCCATGGATTCGGCTATTGCCAATGAGCTCAGCAAGCTCGACGACGGCATTGCCTTTCGAGCTTCTTCCGACCATTTCCACCATACTTGGGCACGCACATTTTACTCTGCACCCGAACTATACATACAACCTCAATCATTGGAAGAAGTCGAGAAAGTAACGACGCTGGCACGACGATGCAGACGACGCATCACCACCGTCGGCTCTGGCCATTCGCCGTCCGACTTGACGTGCACTTCAAGCTGGATGGTGAACCTGGATAAGTTCAATAAAATACTCTCTGTTGACAGAGAGACCGGGCTCGTGACAATGCAAGCTGGAATACGCCTATTTCAACTTGCAGAGGAGCTGAACAAGCTTGGTCTGGCCATGCCTAACCTCGGTAGCATCAACGAGCAGTCAATTGCTGGGGCCATTTCTACGGGAACTCACGGCTCGACTTTACTTCACAGCATTCTCTCTTCTTCGGTTACTCGGCTTCGGATCACCCTCTCGAATTCACAAACAGTCACTTGCTCGCCAGAGGAGAATGAGGACCTGTTCCGTGCTGCGCTCTGTTCCCTTGGCGCTCTCGGCGTGATCACGGAGATCACTTTCCTGGCCGTTCCGGCGTTCTCTCTCCATTGGCAGCAAGCAATCTACCCCCACAAGCACGTTTTGGACACATGGAACACCAACCTCTGGACACAAGCTGAGTTTGTGAGGGTATGGTGGTACCCTTATACTCGCCGTGCAACAGTTTGGCATGCCTCGAAAACTACTCGGCCTTCTTCAGATCTGCCTCATAAACCTGCCTACTTTGATTCTTCCCTCGGTTATCACATCTACCACAACCTACTCTACTTTGCACAATGGGTCCCTAGGATTCTCCCATGGGTGGAATGGTTTATAAGTGGAATGCAATTTGGATTTTCAACAGGGCCACAGACAACTATCCAGGCAATTCAGCCATCGCGGCAGGCTCTCCTCATGGACTGTCTATACAGCCAGACTGTGAACGAATGGGCCATCCCACTTCGCAATGGACCAACTGCACTTCGCCGCTTATCGTCTTGGCTTAATCGTCTCCAGCCTACAGATCCCGAATATGTCGAACATGGTATCCCGTATAGCGCAGAAGGACTTTGGGTTCATGCACCTATCGAAGTCCGCGTCAGCGACACAACTCTCAAGCTGGAGAACAATGACGGCTCCTCACGGAAATCGGTTCGCCCACACCTCGACACATCTGCCAAGGACGGGCCAACTCTCTATCTCAATGCAACACTATACCGGCCTTATAACATGGATCCTCCGTGCCTCGCTCGATACTATCAAGCCTTCGAATATTTAATGAGAGAGCTTGACGGCAAACCTCATTGGGCAAAGAACTTCGAGACCACGAATGACACGCTGAAAAAAATGTACGGCGATGATCTAAAGTCATGGCTCAATGTCAGAAGCGAGACGGACCCTGAAGGAATGTTTGTTGGCGCGTGGCACAGAAAGCATATCCTCGGAGAGGAGCAACCAAGACTTGCACTCGAAGAAGCCGAAATTGACAGAAAGCCCATGCGAAAAGGCGGTATTGAGATCTTTGGAGAACTAGCGTCTACAACGCCACAAACGGAGCGCAATGAAGCTGGAGAGTCGCCAATTCCCGTATCTGAAAATGTCTCTAGCTACTCTAGCCAATCGAGCTTCGACTTCCTCAATAGCAGCGAGGCTGCAGAGAGCCAGCATCTGCCGCACACAAACGGAACAAAGGGAAAGGGGCTTGCAGAGGCAACGGAAGAAGTGGCCGCGAACGGTGACGCCACTGAAGATGCGACGCCGTCGGCTACAATTGCCACATTGACCAGCAGCATATCCAGCATTGAAGCTGTTCTTCGCGATCTCGCTGACAGCCAGACCACTAGATCTGATGATACCGCCGCATCGACTCCAGACAGTTCCCCCCAAGAGAAGTCTGAGGAAACTACTTCTGTATCCGAAGAAGCTGTTCCTGGGGACGAAGCTGCACTTGTGGAAGAATTTTGGGTAGGTGCAGCTGCCGCAAAAGCGGAAGAAGCTGCCGCAAGGGAAGAAGCCGCCGCCAAAGAGCAAGCCGCGAAGCAACAAGCTGCTAAAGAGCAAGCCGCCAAGGAAGCTGCTGCAAAGGAACAAGCAGCGAAAGAAGCTGCCGCAAAGCAAGAAGCTGCAAGGGAGCAAGCCGCCAAGGAAGCTGCTGCAAAGGAACAGGCTGCGAAGGAGCAAGCTGCTAAAGAGCAAGCCGCCAAGGAACAGGCTGCAAAGGAGCAAGCCGCCAAGGAGCAAGCTGCCAAGGAAGAAGCTGCACGCAAGGAGCAAGCTGAGAAGGAAGAAGCTGCCCAGAAGGCAGAAGCAGCCGCGAAAGAACGAGCAGCTAAAGAAGAGCAAGCGGCAAAGGAAGCTGCCGCCCAGGAGCAAGCTGTGAGGGAAGAAGTTGCTCGGAAGGTAGAAGCTGCACGGAAGGAGCAAGCTGCCAAGGAGCAAGCCGCGAAGGAACAGGCTGCTAAAGAACAGGCAGCGAAGGAAGAAGCCGCCCGGAAGGAAGCTTCCGCTAAGGAGCAAGCTGCGAAGGAAGCTGCTGCAAAGGAACAAGCTGCTAAGGAAGAAGCTGCGCGTAAGGAACAAGCCGAGAAGGAAGAAGCTGCCCGGAAGGCGGAAGCAGCTGTGAAGGAACAAGCAGCTAAAGAGCAAGCCGCAAAGGAGCAAGCTATGAGGGAAGAAGTTACTCGGAAGGTAGAAGCTGCGCTAAAGGAGCGAGCTGCCAAGGAACAGGCTGCTAAAGAACAGGCTGCTAAAGAACAAGCTGCGAAGGAGCAGGCTGCAAAGCAAGAAGCTGCGCGGAAAGAGCAAGCTGCCAAGGAGCAAGCCGCGAAGGAACTGGCTGCTAAAGAACAGGCAGCGAAGGAAGCTGCCGCCAAGGAGCAAGCCGCCAAGGAAGCTTCCACAAAGGAACAAGCTGCAAAGGAACAAGCTGCAAAGGAGCAAGCCGCGAAGGAAGACGCCGCCCGGAAACAAGAAGCTGCTAAGGAAGTAGCTGCCCGGAAGGAAAAGGCTGCGAAGGAACAGGCTGCTAAAGAACAAGCCGCGAAAGAATCAGCTATTGCGAAGAAAACTGCCGCCGAGAAGATAACAGTTACCGCAAAAGAGTCAACCAATGATTCCGAACAAAAGACAAATACGCAACAGGCTCAGCAGAATGATGGCACGAAACCGAGGCGTTTGTCATTCGCCAAGGTGGCTGCCCTCACCCCCGAAGAAGCACCGAAATCCACCGAACCCGCGGCTCCAGTGCTAGACCTTCATCACCTGCCACCATCACCGCCAAAGACCAATGGGCGCCATTTCCTCCCTCTCCAATCACGTCAAAACGGTTTACATGCCAAGTCCAAGACAGCGACCAAGGAAGCAGGATCCCCAAAGGCAGCAAAGAAGGAGCAGCAAAGCCAGACTACTGATGCGGCAGCTTCCCCGAAGCAAGCAAAGAAGGAGCAACAAAGCAACGCTACTGATCCCTCAACCCCGCCTTCCAAGCGCGAAGCCTTCGACCCTAGTACCTCCACGCGCGCCGCCAAACGTGCCAAGCTCGCTGAACTGGCTGAGCAGTTCGACCATGGAGAGCAGGCTACAGCGACTCAGAAGGAGACCGTGCCGCCACCAGTAGCGAGGCCAAACTCACTGGATGAGCTGCTCGAAGAGCAGGCGAAAGCACGGGAGGGGAAGCATACAGCTGGGGCTTGGAGGCCGCAGGTGAGGCCGAATTCGCTAGATGAGCTGCTCGAGGAGCAGGCGAAGGAGCGGGAGGGGAAGAGTGCCGAGGGGGGGTGGAGGCCGCAGCTTAGGGCGAATTCTTAGACCTGGGAGAGAGGGGAAGATGTTTTGATATTTGTTTTGTTTTCGTGTGTATTATACTGCTTAGAGGTATCTCTGGCGTCACAGAGGAGGGTTAGATTTGTCGTGATAGAGTCTCAGTACAAGAAAATCTTTACTTACAATACCAGACTTCCAAGGATGGGTGGGAGAGTCGTCGACCATTTAGGTGAGTCTACAATATTTTTCAATATGCCGCTGCCACCTAGGTGCACAAAACATGAGCTTGACTGTGAATTTATTATGTCTTCGAAGAATCGAGTGATTAGCTTGATCGTGATCATCTACTCTGGTGTATCTCTCCGTCTGTATGCCTGTCTGTCTGTCCAAAAGCGCCCTCCAAAATGCAAATCTGGCTAAAATGTTGGTAGCCACCACCTATTCCACTTGGTATACCGAACTCCATCCCCAAGATCCGATCCCATATCTTCACTCCGTGTTATCTATATACAAAATCCCATTCCCACTCCGTCTCCATAATATATACTTCCCTTCCTACCGGAGCACAGCAGAGGGTCTCCATCCCCATCTCCGTCCACGACAACTCTCTAATAGATTCTCTCACCACGTAAATGCTTCCTCCACAAAATCGATAACCCCACATCCCTGAACTTCCCTCACGACCTCACGGACATTATCCGCCAAACCCCCAGGTCCACAAACAGTTACGCACATAGCCCCAACCTGCTCCGTAACCTCATTAAGTAGGAGCACGCGGATATTCGGACGCCCCGGAAACATCTGCACTGTCTGACTCGGACTCACCACCTCAGCGGCCGATCTTGGCCTCGTGACAAAAAGCTTGATGACCAACAGCTCACGACGCATGGGCATGCGCAGCAGCTCGTCCATCCAGGGACGCACCCACTCCAGGTGCTCGAGGTCGCGGACAATCCATATGAGTGTGATGCGGCGCGTGGCGATAGTGCCGTGCGGAAACTCGGACAGGAGCTGGTGCACGTGGGATATCTGGTGGGTGATTCCCGATGATCCGGCGATAAGGACGCAGTGTCCGTAGGAGGTGAGGGAGTGGTGGCCAGCGTAGGGTCCCTCGAAGGCGGCGCGGGTGCGGAGGCGGCGAGAGGGCGCGGCGAGAGCGCGGGTGTAGAGGGAGCGCGTCATGCCTGTGTGGGCGGAGATGAGGAAGGAAACAGAAGTGCGCGAAGATTTGGGAACTGGGGAATCGAGAGCCTTTTCGCTGGTGGGAAGGACATCGACGGTGTCAATGCAGGTGTGGCTAGTCCATGCTATCGAGAAGGGGTGGGATTCCCAAGGCTTGATGGCGAGGAAGCGGAGGTAGGCATGCGAGCCTGGTGCGACGTTGACGCGAGTGGGGAGGTGGAGGGTGACGCGGCAGGCTTCTCCGGGTAGGGCTTCAACGGTGGCGTAGGTGCTGCCCCGAGACGAGTAGTTGTAATAGATTATACGAATGACACGGTAAAGGCGGTCGCCGAACCAAATAACAAACACGCCAATAGCGTATGGGAGTAGCTCATACAGGTGGCCCAACTGGCAGTGCACGCAGACGGCGAGGATAGCAGCGAAGGCGAGGATGATGTGGACGTTGAGGAACGTCTCGTAGAAGGCATGGCGGATGGGAGAGGGGGAAGTGATCAAAATGACGATCATAGATCCTGTCCCTATTGTTCCCCACAGGATGAAAGGATCTGTGGTTATTTTTCTGCTGACGCTCGACCAGCCATCGCTAGCAATCTGGGTGATTAGCCAAGCGAGCATGTGGATGATGGATTCGAAGACGACCATCCTTCCCATCCAGCGGTGAAGCAAGTTGTAGGTATCGAAGCTGATCTTAAGCATGGGGATGAGGACATTATTGCGTCCTGCGAAGATGATGAGCGGCACCATATTCGATAGAGCCAGTACGCCACTTCTTCCCCGTAATTGAGCAGCGACAGCCCATCGGTTCTCAACGCTGTAGTCTAGTGCAGCGCAGTATGCGAAGTTGGATAAGAAGTAGACGGTTAGGAGAACCATGTGGAAACGAGAGGGCAAAGTGCCGACGCTGACAGCAGAGGAAAGACGCATCTCTCTGTTGTGCCGCTTATTCCCCAGCGGGGCGTACGTTATATTTCTCTTTATCCATGGCCACCATGCAGACCGATTATCTCTCCAGAATATTTGACGACCCTCGGGTTTGCCCATTGCGACCTTGTGTCGTATCCATGCTCTGCTGATTTCCAGTATCCTGACTAGCAGGACACAAAGCCCGAGGATCCCTAGGAACCAGAACAGGGCGTCTCGGTACCGGTTGTTGCCCACTAGATCAACGCCATTCAAATCGGTCGTGTATGGCTCGATCGTTGGATTTGGCCCAGAAGCCCCAGCTGTTGAGGTACTCACTATTGACCCCAGTGAGGTCAACTCGGTTGACGACGCAGCCACCATTGCTGCTATTTGCGTGTGCTGTATCTCTCGCAGGTTCTGCGAGATAAATTATAATGAAAGTGGGTTGGGAAGCGTTGTATACAAAGATACAGTTGTGTGGACCCAAGATCAAAGTGATTGTCTAAGGCTCTGGTTAATTCCTAACTTCAAGAAGATTCGGTGGGAGAGGCTGGCTGCACTCACTGGAACAAAGGGCCAGGCGAAACAATGGCCACAATGGTGGTTCGCAACAAATCTGCTCCCCGCTAACAATGAATAGCCATTCTGCCAGTGAATCTCAATCTTCTCTTTGTATTCTTTTCCTCCAACTGAATACTGGTGAATAGATGCACCTGTCGCCCAGTCGAGACCAACAGCCTGGATATTTGGCCAGCAAATATGTACTGTGAATGCTATCTTATGTCGATCAAGGACGGAACCAGTGCTTCTGCTAACGAGTATATATAGAAAACTGGGACCGAAGGGAAAGAAGGAGACGTAGGGGTATGATATACTAGTAGTAATATATCACCGGGTCACATATGAAAAGTATAGCAGCATGGAGCAATGAATAAAGAAAGGAGCAAAAGCAATCAGCAAGACGCCTGACGCGCAATATAACTGGGAATGGAGGTGGCTTGGTAAAAGGGATTTAGAGATACGATAGGCAACGCCAGTGCCAGTTGGGATGGATTTCAGACATGGGTATGCACGCCACGGAGTCTGTGCCTTCCGAGCACTTCGTCGACCGTGCAGGCTGTGGTTCGTATGAGTGGAGAAGACTCGATATCAACACGACAGACCTGAGATACGCAGCTAAATAGCGGGCTTGGCCACAAAGACGCAAGGAAAAGCTGCACGACAAGTTTCACTGTTCTTGTTTTGTTGTTCGTTCTTTCAGCACCCTGGGGCGGTGTCGAAAGAGGCCGCCGCCACGCCAACATGACTGGCTCACAGTCGCTGGCACAACATACTGTCAGCAAGGCTATGGAGCTCGTTGTGGGGTTTCCCCCTGGCAGCCACCAGGGAAGGCCCGGAGACGGTGCGATTCGTCGATCTTTGGGAACACTTTTAAGACCCCGGCATCGCTTCCATCCGAGCGGCCACAGCAACCCAATGGTCGCTGATGTTTCAACACTTGGCGTTTCGCCCATTGCTTACGGGTGTGCGAGGTAACGTAGCCCATACCGACGCGACGGATTTCACCGTTTTGAAGAAGTTGATTGGTTTCTGTTCAACAGCGGCGTGGGCGACATGAAACGAAACGCACGCGGCTGGGCGTGGGAATTGACGTACATACGCTGTACGTGGAAGTGTTCACCATGGAAAGCTGAATATTCCGAACACTCCGAATACTCCATAGAGGTGTATCGGCGGCAGCGGCCCTCCTCCACCATGTCAGCTTCATGCATATTACCTTCCCGCCAAACTCAAATCTCCCCAGCCCCGTAGTATTTAGTTTATATTGCAGTCTGGCCGCACAAATTAACTGTGCGGGTCCCCGACTCAGATAGATAGCCTGGTACTTTCCATGCAGCCTCAACGACGCCTCTTCATTTCGATCTCCCGCCGGCTTATGCGCCTAAATGTCACGTCACACATCCGTAGTTGGGTAGTGCGATGGGAATCCAGCCAAGGCTTTGTATATCTATTCCATACCAGCCGTCTCGAAACCGGCCTGTTCATCCGTCCGGTACCCCTCGGTTTGGCCCCCGAAATACGGAATCGAGATCCGTCTGATCATGTCACCATTGCGTCCAAGCAATTGCTTCCTTTACATGGTTACAGAGTATTAAAAGTATTAGCATGATCACCTGACGTCAAGCCGTGTGGCTCGGAGGTAAGACGGTCATACAGTGTCCCAAGATGCCAGAGCTAGCCGGAGGAAGAAGAGGATGTTGATCTTTGAATTCTATACTCGCTGTCGTCGAGTCCTTGACCCCGTGTGCATGCCACCATGATTTTATCTGTTTGTCCCGTCATACACCCTCTATAATACACCCACCCCGCTCTCTTATCTGACAACCTTCTCCACCCACCCACCTTCTAACCGTGCCACACCCTCTCTGAAAGCCTTCACCTCCCTCCAGCAGTCCAAAGGCCTTGTATCTTTTCCCCTCAAGCAGCGCACCACCTCGCCCCTCGCCCTATCAACCTCCTCATCCAGCTCCCCCACCTCGCGCATCTTCTTCCGCTGCTCCAGCCTCTCCCGGAGCTTGGCTACATCCTTTGCGACCGATTCACGACCTAGGCCGCGCAGGGTGTCACCTGCGCTCGATTCGGCCGAAGGCGCTGCATCGGGGGCGGATTCGTTCTTCTCGGCTTCAAGAAGCGCCGCGAGGGTAGATTCCTCGCGTGCTTGGAGACGCTTGAGCTCTTCGGCCACGCGGGCTTGGACGTGCAGCTCGAGGGTGTTGGCGCGAGTTGAGTCCGTCTGCGGGGTGTTAGTGCCAGTTATTGTGTGCCACGTTTGTCAACGCGAGGGGAACGTTAATGTGACGTCGCTCGCGTTGGTAGACGTTGATGTGAGGGGGGTTAGTGGGTTATGTGAGGCTGTGAAGGCGGATGGGATCATCGGGGAACGCGCATACCTCGGTGCTACTCTGGAGAGAGTCGACGAGCTCTTGGGAGAAGCGGACGGGAGTTTCGCTGGAGTTGTGTTAGTTATTGCTCAGCTGACAATTCAGAAATTCAATAGCCTCGGAGCGATTGTACTGCCGGAATCTGGCTGGCAAAGATGTGGCATTGCACTTTGGGGAAAGGAATTGGGCGATCATACCTCTGCCAAACGTGAGATGGCGCCGTAGACGCGGGTTTTGACGGTGAGCTACCCATTGTAGAGTTGTGAGGAGAACCCGGTAGCTGTGCGGATTTGAGCTCAGTTGATCTTGGTCGGGTGCTTGAGCTTCAAGATTCTCGACGTTCCCGGAACAATTTTTGATACCTTATTATTAAGGTTGTACTAGGTGCAACTCCTAACTCTGACGAGCTGTACACGTGACTGTCACGGGAGTCCTTCAGGACGGCGATATATAAAACGAATACCTATCGTAAGGGGAAGCAGGCTTGAACGGGATTGGATATGTCTCAACAGACAGTTCGGCGAGTTGTTATGACCGTATCGGTTGCAGCCATCACTGCGACTGGGGCTTGGTATGGCGCGGGGCTCAAGACGCAGAAGCAGGCAACTGAGGTAGGGCCGACTCAACTCAGATCATCCCATGTCCAATTGATATCGCGTATTCTGATCTTCCGATTAGATCGTTGAAAAGCACCGCGAAGTGACCGCCGAAGAGCAGTTGGCGATGCTCAATGAGAGGCGAGGCCAACTTGTCAGCAAGAAGATCACCATGGAGAGGAAACTGGCCGAATTGGAGGCCAGAAAACAGGGCGCAACGAGAGAGGAATCTAGATTTGGACAGGAAAGGAGGTGATGGCGATCAATGCGGGGGGGAGCGGTGTACGTCAGTGTTAATTATTGGGAAAACAAGGCAGGAACGACCTTGGGGCGTTTGATCGATGTCGCGGGCTTGTGGTATCGACAGAAACCTTTTCGCAAAACGCAGGCAAACCATGTACTTTTATAACCATCAAGGCGAGTTTACCAAGCCGTCTATAGTTCGTATATATTGAACAGCAGCAACAAGACATATATTTTACGTCAAAAAAGGTTGTGAGGAAAGACGCGATTTACAGTAAGTGTAAGTTTTAATTTCATTTTTGCTATCGGAGACTGAGACGGACAGATAGATTCAAGCACAAACCCCCAGTATCAACTGCCCTCTGTCATACTCCCCAATTCGCTCTGGAACATTCCACAAGTACACAAGTAGTGCGTTTGCTCCTCATTTTGTGAGGTGCTGGATTTCAAACGGAAGCAAATACACTTCGCACCAATATCCTACTATCCCGGTATAGTCTTACCCTCAATGCAGCTACATAGTATTCAATCCATAAATATCTGTTCACGCACAACCCCTCTTAAAACTGCCTGTTGGGTTTGGTGCCAGCAGGCTTCATCAGGTCGCCAAATGCTGCAGCAACCTGTTTCTTTAATTCCTTGTACGAGACAACGAAGGAAGTCTGGTCGTCGCGGCTCGTGAGCAGGATTTTCTCATCTACACCCGCATCCAGCTTGTTGAGACAACGGATCATATGCCCGATATCCAAGACCGGGTTGCCGACGGCATCAACCTGGTGGAAGACGTAGTCCCTAAACAGCTTGAGCATGTATCGCTCCCCATTCTCAGACCAGTTGCGGTCCCCCTCGTATTCCTGGCGCTCGTTGATAGTACCAAGCTTCATGAGCAGCCGTGCGAGACGGCCATTTTCAAGCTCTCTGCTGAGCTCGGAGGTGAGGCTATCGGCTTGGTGGAACGCGCTATCCAGTGACGAGACGACGTGACTAGAAATACCGCAAAGGAATTCGTCGATGGTCTTTGTAGCTGGGGTTACGGCCGGAGTGAGAAGCCATAAGACTGTGTCACGAACTTCCGTGGAGTAGATTCGCCCAAGCTGCTCGACAGCGACCTTCATATTCTGTTGAGTGAGCAGGCTATTGGTCCCAAGAGCTAGGATGAGCTTTCCAAATAGCTGCAAGTCCTCTTGTTGAAGCTCTTGTAAGGATCGCTGGGTATCGTGATGCACCACATCTAGAACAGCGCATGCGCTTAGGCGGACACGGTTCTTGTCCGTAACGAGGACTTTGCTAGGTTCCAAGCAGCGGACTGCAAGATTGGAAGCATGAACACTCTTAAGAGCCGCTGAAATCTGCACAATGTAGCCCCAAAGGACCTGCTCCGCCACGGTTGTAGCTACGCGGCTGCCAAATCTGTTGGCAGTGGAGAAGTGTGTCTCAACCAGCGTCTTTGCTAGTGGGTGATAGTCCGTGACAAAGATAAGTGAGCTGTCTCCGAAAGCACGGGTAGTAAACGCGTCAAGCACAGTTACTACGCCTCCACAATCGACTCGGCGCCATTCTTTGACGGATCTAATGGCTTTCTCGTTCGTTAAACGATAGCCTGGTTTATATTAGTTCTAGTTCGCCTCAAAGGGTTGGCAAGTATACCTTCAAGCCTTCTTAGGCAGTAGAGATTCCCGTTCTTGCTTGAAGTAGCCTTATAGACCCAGCTCGGGTACCCAAAAACGGTGGCGCTTTTGTGATGGCTAGTATCTAGCGCCACGAGAGAATGGTAGTTATCGAGTGTTGGAAGTTGTGAGTCTGCCTGGATTAGAAACGTCACTTGTTACTCTAAAACCTAACTCACTGGGCATAGTTTGAAGCGATGCCTCGGATTTTCTCTGCAGCTCTTCGCGAAGCTTTTCTGGCATAAAGAAGTCATGCGGGAGCCTTTGATATGCTAGCAAATCTTCACGGTGGGGACCCATTGGGGCGTAGAGGTGATATTGCAACTTAATCAGTTAGCATAGAGCAGAGGTAGTATAGGAGTTGCTCTTACTGGTTGAGCAGTTGGCGCATAAGAAGCCTGCCCTGGATAGTATGCGGCGCCCGCACCAGCGCTGCCATCTTCCAAATATGGATTGTATTGTGCCGCAGGAACGGCTTGTGTAGAGTTAGGGATAGTAAAGGGATCAAAGGGCACTTGAGCGTCAATCCCACCCCCATTCAGCGTACTCTAAAGAGGCGTCAGGTCATCTCTAGATAAGTTCCGAATGGAGGACTCACTGTGTTCAGATCATAACTCTGTGGCGTAAACTCGCGGATTTGTGCCGGATTAAAGCTCACAGAATCCTCTTGCTGAGTAGGCGTTGCAGTTCCTGTCATTGTCAGTTATGCTTATATGATGGTGTTTGGGGTGTTGCAAACCGCTTGCAGCCGATCTAGGTGTAAAAGGTGCGGCACTCGCTGCCCGCGAACTCATTGCAGATAATCCGGCGGAAGTGTTCGCCAAGCCGATTGGGGTGAATGAGGGAGAATCAACGTTGAGGCTTTTCTTGGACCTATTATTATCATAAAATCTTAGTTATGTTCCACATCATTGTACAGTATCAATCAGAGACATAGGTCCTTGACGACCATGGACACGGGAAGCTACATCATGAAACGAACAAACAACAAGAACAATGGCGAGAGATAGCCTACGTTTCGGTTTGGGTTGTGTGAGCTTTATTTGGTTCATGGTTGAAAGCACAACCCTGGTCTTCGTAACGACAATGTCCGTATATTAAGACATTTCGACATAGCGTATCCTTCGCATTCTCTGTCATATAACCATCAGCAAGTATTACTGTGAGAGGTCGCACGTCGCTCCAGTCTCGTGTCGTATATGGACAAATAAATAGACCTACCACGGCCTTTGGGTCTCGGGGACCCGACAGCTTTCTGCCCGGGGACAAAGCGAGTCGTAGCCATAGTATATCAAGCGCGTTGCACCTATCGGCCTTGCCCCGTAGAATCGCAGCGGATCCTACGCATATATTAGCTATATGTACATATTGAAGCATACAACCACACCAGGTCATCACACCATCTCTAATCTAACAGGCCACAGCAGTGCGGACGGGATTGGTGCAACAGCATAAAGCGCCACTTACTTGGCTCTATGGGACATATCGTAGTGGTCGAAAGCGGTAGCTTATCCCCCTTGGGGTTATATAAGGGCACAGATCCTAAGATAATATTATCAATTGATACAACACGGTCTGCGGTGGATTGGGCGTTCCCGTTGAAGTATATTGCCCATATCTCGAGACGCGATCACTCGAGTTTGTGAGCGGTCGCCAGTTGTCAGCCTTACAGTATCCGTGCGCTAGCCAAACCATGTGAGGCTCCGAAAGTTATGGGCCGGTCGGGGTCCGCTCAAGCCATTTATGACGGGTAAGAATGACGGGAGGCTAACCTCAGATCATTGGAATATCATACATTAACAAGATAATTGTTTTTGTGCGAATACGGTAATTGAGATATCAGTTTATACTTCATGGACTCCATATCACCGATTTCTTTGTGCGATTGAAGTTCGTGAGATTCTGCTGTAATGGCAACTCCAGGTGAGGTGGATATTGGACAGCTGTCGCAGTCGCAACAAGAAGCGCTGCAACAATATACTTCCGTTACGGACCAAGAGGTGCAAGCAGCAATCCCGGTACTTCAGCGGTCGCAATGGAACGTGCAGGTATGTACACCATGAATCTAGTGTGCCACGTAGCTAACTATTGCAAAGCTGGCCGTGTCGAGATTCTTTGACGGCGATTCTGGGGAAGTCGACCCCCTTGCCGATGCTATTGCAGCAGCTCAAAATACGCCTCCGACTCGAACTGGCCGCCATGAGAACCTGCAAGAGAGCCTTCTACGTGGCGCTTCCTCGGCCTCGTCGCGTCCGGATGCGGCTCCCAGAATCGTGCCCCAGCCGGAAGACCAAGTCGCTCGCCGCCCTCCATTATTGTTAGGCCTTCTATTCATGCCATTCAATGTCATTTATAAGATACTATCATCGTCTTTGGGCTTTTTTGCCTACCTCTTCCCATTTCTCCCGCGATTCTTTCAACCTCGAAATACAAGTGGCCAGAACAGACGGAGGAATACGACAGGAAGAAGGATGTTAAGCCCGCAAGATACAGCGGCGCGGTTCAAACGAGATTTTGATGAAGAATATGGGTCTAATTCGCTACCTTTTTTTACAAATGGATATGCCCAGGCACTTGATCTGGCGAAGAAGGATCTGAAATTTTTAATGATTATACTTATGTCCCCGGAGCACGATGACACCTCTTCTTTTATCCGGGATACCCTTCTTTCACCTGAAGTCACCGCCGTAATCAACGAACCGTCAAACAATATCGTCTTATGGGCTGGTAATGTGCAGGATTCTGAAGCCTACCAGGTGTCAACTGCTCTGCGCTGCACGAAGTTCCCTTTCACGGCCTTAATTACGCATACCGCCGAAAGCGGCCCTACATCAATGTCGGTTGTTGCCAGACTTACTGGCCCAATGTCTGCAAGCACATACGTCGCCAAATTACAGAATACGATCACTACCTACACCGCGCAGCTGAACGAAGCCAGACAGGCAAGGTCAGCACAACAATTCGAAAGAACATTGCGGCAAGAACAGGACTCGGCATATGAGAGATCTCTTGCACAGGACCGCGAGCGGGCTAGACAGAGGCGGGAGGATGAGGCCGCACAGGCAGCCGAGGAACAGCGAGCTACAGAAGCAGCTGCTGCTGCGGAAATTTACGCCAACGGCCTTCGTCAATGGAGGCAATGGAGAGTGCAGAAAATTGCTCCGGAGCCTCCAAAGGATGCAACAAATGCTGTCCGGGTTGCATTTCGAATGCCAGAGTCGGCAGAGAGGGTAATAAGACGATTTAGCCCAGATACTCCTCTGGAAGAGCTATATGCCTTCGTTGAATGTTATGGGACTCAAGAGCCAGATGGCGGGGATCAGGTCGCCAAGCCCGCTGCCTTTGAACATGAATATAAATTCAGGCTCGTCTCTCCTATGCCGAGGGAGGTGTACGACCTTGAGCAAGGTGGATCTGTTTTGGACAGGGTTGGCAAAAGTGGCAACCTCATTGTCGAGCCTATTGTTGATGATGACGACGCTGAAGAAGACGAATGATCATAAGTATGATGCATGTAAGACGTGGCTATGCAGTCTGTCTTAAGGTTTTTAAGCAGGTATGCCAAATAGGTCCCCATGGGGTGGGCTCTGGGCCATAATTACTTCTACCAAGGGAGAAAGGTGCATCGATTGTATGTAGTAATAGCAGCACCAAGAAAATATATCGTGGTAGTGAAATTTGAGTATGCTTGTTACGTGGATGCGGGGCTGTGCAATTCAAATGCAACTTAGTAACACAACCTTATTGCGAGTAATTATTGCGAGTAAACTACAACCAACTTCTGTGTATAAAATGAACATTACGCCACACAAAAATAAACATTGTGCGTGAAAATATTGATTATTGAGTCATCGTGCTTTTGACTCATGGAATCCAGCCTGTAGTAGTCATCGTGCTTCCTCCTCATTTAGGATCAGCTTATCGACCGCTTACCCCATATATCCGCAGGCGCCTAAAATCCGCTCTAGCGATCCTTCCACAGACACAAACCTGGGTGGATAAAAAGAGCCACCGCTAACGCGGGTGTTGCCTTATCGGACCCTGAGACAAGGAGATTGTCGTCGCGACACTTGGTTTTGATCGACTTAAGGCCACTGCAGCCCATCGAGATAATCCACTGTGCGACAGAAGGCAAAAAGGATAACCTTTTATTTTATAGCGATGAAGTCAATAAAGAGCTTCGGCGGCGTAAACCGTGTTTTGGCTAGGCGTCAGACGACTCGTGAGATGCATTCCTTCCTTTCTATGCTTCAAGTCCTATTTACTGAACATTCGTTTAGCTGCCACCACTGCCACCGATACCTCACCAGAGACCACACTAGCAACACCGGAAGAGAATGCGTCGCGCAGTGTTGTACGTGACACATTTTCACAGCCTGGAGTCAAAATGGCTGACGGGCAACCATAGAAACTCTTCTGCGAATCTGGCGGACCCGGACATACGGTATGAGAAGCTCGGATTGTGCGAAGACATGAGCTGATCTCATATGTAGCAAGGCGAAGAAATATTACACCTTCCTGCGATTGTAGAAGCAGCGGAGTCTTCTCCCGTGGCAGCAAAAGAATGTGCATACCAGATCCGAAAATTCCTCTCGAAGGATAATTCAAGCCGGCCTTACGTCCAGTACAATGCAGTTATGCTCATACGCATTTTATCAGACAACCCAGGTTCGACTTTCACCAAAAATATCGACAAGAAATTTGTGGAAGCCGTGAAGGAGTTGAGCAGGACATGCCATGATCCCAGTGTTCAGCAGCTGCTTTCGGACACCCTGAACAATTTCCTGCGAGACAAGGCATCAGATACTCATATGGCTTCTTTGCTAGAGATGTGGAAAAAGGAGAAAGTCAAGATTGAGAAGGTTCTTGCGCAGGGGGTAACTAAAATCTATTTTTCAGGTCTAAATCTTCAAAAGCGCGTTGTGTGCTGACTGGTTTTAGGGTCAACCCAGCCGCTCTCCATGGATAGGGCATCATCCTCACCCGCATGCTCCAGGGAGACATGCGAACAACGGGCCACCTGGTCGACTTCCTGGTCCAGAGGAGTTGGCTTCTCGTGTTGAGGAGGCCAAAAATTCAGCAACACTCCTAACACAACTCATCCAATCAACTCCTCAATCTGAATTTCTTCAGAACGATCTTATCCGCGAGTTTGCAAACCGTTGCCAAGCCGCGAGTCGGAGCATTCAAGCTTATATGGCTACCGAGCATCCAGCTCCGGACAATGATACTATGCTTACTCTAATTGAGACGAATGAGCAGCTATCACTAGCCACAACTAAACATCAGAGAGCCGTTTTAGAGACAAGAAAGGCTCTAGGCGTTACCACGCCAGATCCGCAACCGAACCCTTCCGTTGGCCCTGTCATGACATCTGGTATTGTTTCCGCACAACCCGCACAACCCCCACAACCCGCTTCAATCTTCAAGCCTGTTGCTCCTCCATCACGGAAATCATTCCCGACACCCATCCAACCGACACCCATCCAACCCGTTGCGCGTTTGGAGCGCACGGCTTCTCCAGTTTCGCCAGAAACCGAAAATCCATTCACAGACCCGGTCGAGCCATCGGACGTTGCCGTACGCAGCGTGGTTGACCACAATGAGCCTTATCATCCTGGTTTCGGTTCGAATACAGGTAGCAAGGAGCGTGGGGAGTCTGCCACAGCAGGAGCAACTTTGGATACTACTAGCACTTTAAAAGATGGGAAGAGCCAACCACTGGATGCAAACGATAGCGACGATGATCCATACGCGGCTCCAGTGAAGCGTACGACACCCGTCTATCGATACTAAGTTCCGGTGGTTTGGACATTCAAATCGTTTCCCAGGAGGCCACGGGTTTTGTAGGGTATTTTTGTTTGTTTGTTTGTGATTAGCCTTGGTGAAACGGAGTAATCTACATTTCTGCACCTCTTATTGATATTGATCAATATGCCATATGACTTATTAAACACGTAAAGTGACTGGTCCAATTATATCTGTCGCCTATGAAGCCTATGTGACGAGGTGGACTTTTATGTGGCAGATTCCCACACTATAAAATTTGCCACCCTTCGTTCCTTAACCAAGAAAAGGGGCGGGGTGACACCGCAGTGGAGCCGCCAACGTCATTCACCGCCTGCTTGTTTTGGAGGTCCAAATCGTATTGACGCGCCTGCAAATGCTTTTGACTTATGAATTATTATGCTTAGAGAAATAGTGTAACTGTTGGCTATACTATTCGTTTTAAACTATACTCCAATAGAGTTAAAATTGGATCGGTGCTATCGCTGACAGTTTGTTATCCAATACTTGGCGGGTCGATCTGTAGATTTAAGGCACAACATCGGATTGTTCCTTGGCCGAAAGAGCGACTATCAAACGAGATTGGAACCCCAAGAATAAATCACCCAGCTACATCTACCGTCCTCGACCAAAACGACGCGCTAGAAACCGTAGTTGTCGCTCGCCCATTAGATACCTTTCATAAACTCAAGTCGGATTCATTGTCCGGAAACAAACTCCTTTGTTTTGGATGCACTGGGCTTGAAAGAGCTCCAGACATCTGTTACCCCACGTGGAGGCGACAACATGGCCGAACAGGAAAGGTAAGGCCACCCATCCGCTGTACCAGTCACCTGGAGAGAGCACGGAATATCAGAAGATTTTGTTTGCTAGCGACTTCTCGTCTCAATCACTAGAGTTTAAAGCGATGCGCGACGTACCTTGCCTATGGCAATAACAGTGGTTCTGTCCTTTCTGGAAGCAAGTGCTTCGGCCTGGAACTCAGACAAAACTTAAAATCAACAACCCATCTACGGGGTACTATGGTACTATGGGGCAACTATGTGATACATGGCTAATGCGAAGCTCACTACAGTCACAAGCGCACGAAATCAACACTGTCGTTACTACGCCGTAACCCAGCCAAAATTGAAGACGAGGGGGCGTCTGATTCCGGGTCCGTTGGAAGTAGCTCACAGCCAACCTTGCACCCCACCGTGTCAGCCACCTCGACACTTTCGAGATCGCCTACGATGGCTGGGATAACAAAAACCATTTCGGATACCGGGAGAAGCGCCAAGTTGCCACCTGCCGCGGCACCAGACAAAACATTATCAATTGAACAGTCGGTGCGCAAGTTCAGAATATTCGAAGCTTTGAGGGGTGGCGACACGGCTCAGATATCTAAGAGCATTCGCGAGGCATCCGAAGGAGCTAATGCGGCCGGCCACCTTGAGGATACCACGATTTTACATCTGGCGATACAATGCGCAGAACTTCCAGTTGTTGAGTACGTCCTATCAGATGGTGCCTCCGCTATCGATGTAAATGCAAAGGACAAAGATGGAAATACTCCTCTGCATCTTGCTGCGCTACAAGGCAGAGGGCAAATTGTGCGGCTGTTGCTGGCCCAAACTGGAATCAACGACTCCGTTGCCAACACCAGTGGCAAACTTCCACTGGATTTGGCGCGAACGCCGGATATTTTCCAGCAGCTGCAACTTTCCAGGTCGTTGTTCGTCGATACAAAGATCAAAGAAATTCAACTGCTTATCTCCGGCGGCAATTACAAAGCGCTTAGCGATGTGCTTGAAGAGCCGCGCGTAAAGACTGTGTTGGATATTAATGGCGGCGAATTCGCATCTGAAATAAGCACGGTTCAATCGGGTGGCACATTGCTACACGAAGCAGCCCGAAGGAAGAATACTCAACTTATTCAAGTGCTCTTGCTACATGGCGCCGACCCGTTCCGGCGTGATAGAAGGGGCAAGCTTCCCCAGGATGTCACCAAGGATGAGGCGACTAGAGCTATGCTCAAGAAGTCTCCCGCAGCAGTTGCTGCGCAGAGGGGTATCCAAGAAAAAGCTGTACTGGGCAACTTGTCGCAAACTGCTGGTGGGAATACCGGGGCGGCAGATGCCCTCGCTGCTAAAGAGTCACGAGAAATGAAAGGGTACCTGAAGAAATGGACAAACTATCGCAAGGGCTATCAGTTACGTTGGTTTGTGCTTGAGGATGGGGTATTAAGCTATTATAAGCACCAGGACGATACTGGTTCGGCATGCCGCGGGGCTATCAACATGCGCATTGCCAAATTGAACATGGACCCGACAGAGAAGCAGAAATTTGAAATCATTGGAAAGTCTTCGGTGAAGTACTCCTTGAAAGCCAATCATGAAGTTGAAACCAAAAGGTGGTTCTGGGCCCTGAACAACTCCATCCAGTGGACAAAGGATCAGGCGAAGGAGGAATATAAGCAGAAGGAACGTGTTTCCGAGCTCCTTCGCCAGGCGAAAGCTGAACAATCAGAAAGGACGTCTAGGGACCATTCGTCAACCAGCCTGGCACCTGAAAGCATCGCGGGAAGTGACATTCGCCGAGGCAGCATGCAGAGCGTTAGAGCGACGCCTACAAGCGAGCCATCCCGCCAACCAAGCCAGCGTGTTACTTTCAAGGGGACAAGTATTTCTGGTAGTGTGCAAGATGAGGAAGAAGGCACCGCATATGGTTCATACGAGGCCAGCCTTGTGAATGATGCAACTCGTGCCGGCAATCTCAACAACGCGCAGTTAGATGGTGATTACGAGGAAGACTACGGTGATGATACTAGCAGCCGGGAACGTGTGCCTGTCAGTAAGGATGCGTTCGATATCACTGCACAGTCGGCCAAGTTACAACTTGACATGATGAGCCAAGTCCACACTGCTCTACTATCGGAACAAAGCCAGAACCCAGGTGCGAACATCTCAGATACTTTGATCAGACAAGCACTATCCACCTATGACAATTCTATTCGAAGCCTTAACGGTCTATTGAGCGATATGACCAAGATTTCGAAAGACCGAGATGACTACTGGCAACGACGACTGGACCACGAAGCAGAGTTGCGTCAAATGTGGGAAGATAGTATGGCACAGGTAGCCCATGAGCAAGAACTCTTGGAGGCTAGAGTGGGTGAATCAGAGGAGAAACGAAAGCGCACGAAACGGGCTCTACGAGAAGTGATGGAGAGCACAAGCAGACCAGAAAGCAGGGGTTCTATTCAAGAACCTGGGTTTGTCGAGGCAGTGGAAGCCATCGAAGCTCCCGAAGGCGTGGCTTTGCTGAGGCGGCGTGCATCTACCCGAAGCACATTGCGGCGAAAGTCGATACTGACAGACATCAAAACCCTTTCCGATTCCGGTTCGGAGGACGATGATGAATTTTTCGATGCCGTTGATGCTGGCGAGATTGCCGTTGGCGCAATGCCACCAATGAGCCCAAAATTAGAAGAGCCCACTGAAGAAAAGAGCATGGAACTCACTTTGGCTGGCGGTGTAGACTTGAGTACGTCCTTTAAGGGCTATGAAGATGGTATTCGAAAACGCTTGAAGATGGATGCCGATGACAGGCCGAAGATTTCACTCTGGGTAAGTTATCACACCAAGGCATTGGGAAAAGCAGTTTGCTAACGTTAATTCAAGAGTATTCTCAAATCTATGATTGGCAAAGATATGACAAAAATGACGTTACCTGTCTCATTTAACGAACCGACATCCTTACTTCAGCGATGTGCTGAGGATATGGAATATACAGATCTTCTCGACACTGCTGCTGGGCGGTCAGATTCTACGGAGCGCATGGTATATGTTGCAGCATTTGCAGCAAGTGAATATGCTTCAACGATAGGCCGTGTTGCAAAGCCATTCAATCCTTTACTTGGCGAAACCTTCGAGTATGCTCGACCAGACAAAGAGTTCCGCTTCTTCATTGAGCAAGTGAGCCATCATCCACCTATCGGAGCAGCTTGGGCGGAATCGCCAAGGTGGACATACTACGGAGAGTCTGCTGTCAAATCAAAGTTTTACGGAAAATCCTTTGATATCAATCCCCTAGGTACATGGTTCTTAAAGCTTCGCCCCACAAATGGGGACAAAGAAGAGCTTTACACCTGGAAGAAGGTGACCTCTTCTGTCATCGGTATCATCACTGGTTCCCCGACAGTCGATAACTATGGTCTCATGGAAGTAAAGAATTGGACTACAGGTGAAGTTTCGACTGTTGACTTCAAGCCACGAGGTTGGACCGCAAGCTCAGCCTTCCACATCAGTGGCCGTGTTCTTGATGCCCGTGGCAAACCACGCTTCAGCTTGGGAGGTAAATGGAATAGCAAGATGTATGCCAGGTTAACGCCCGGCTACGAAACATCGATTGAAGAACCCAAGGGTGAGATTCACCGCCAGGATAGCGTTGTCGACGTGGACCAGGCTTTCCTAGTCTGGCAGGCAAATCCCAGGCCGACAGGAATTCCATTCAACTTGACGCCATTTGTTGTCACTCTGAACGACATCAACGATAAGTTGAGGCCATATCTGGCGCCAACCGACACAAGACTAAGACCGGACCAAAGGGCCATGGAAGATGGAGAGTACGCTTTTGCCGCGACTGAGAAGAACCGCGTTGAAGAAAAGCAGAGGGCGACAAGGAAGAGGAGAGAGATGAACGGAGAAGAGTTCGTTCCTCATTGGTTTAAGAAGAGTAAGTGCGAGATTACTGGTGAAGAGTTCTGGGATTTCACTGGCAAGTATTGGGAGGAGAGAGAGAAGGCTGGCAAGGGCGAGAGCGACTGGGAGGGGGTTGAGCGCATTTTCTAGATTGTTTCCCCTGCAATAGATTGGACTGCTGCGACCGATTGAGAATAATAGAATGCGGGAATGTCACTATTTTGTTCCGTCTTCAATGTTCACGTACACTATAAATGTAAATGTCCCAATTTGTGGTTCCCGAGGCAAGCTTGGCACGAAGCAAACAGAGCAAACAGGCCCCAAAATAATAGGATCGTCCATCTCCCTCAACCACCAAGTCCTGTGTAAATGCCAACATCATCACAGCAGTTGTCCAAATGAAGCGCATATCTCAATCGGTGTCGTCGGAGGCTACGAGGTCCACCAGAGTAGTTTTCCCTCGCCGCCAAGCTCAGATATTATATACTCAGCGGTGTTTTGGCACCACCTCCCGACTACCCGCAGATGTCGCGCCGATAACAGCTGCTGGGCCTCCGCCTGATGCTCCCGTTGCGTCGGCGGAGCATACCGATATTCGAGTTGCCCGGAAGAAGAAGCAGGCGGAGCTGTTGAAGAGGGGTCAGGATATGCGGGCGATTGGAAGTGGTACTGGGGGCGGCTCGGCGAAGACGAAGAGATTTTGGAAGGACGTTAACGTCAAGAAGACAGATGGTATGCAGCCAGTCATGCATTATTCGATACCATAGCAGATTAGATGGCTAATTTGTTTTATTAGATGGACATCAAATCTTCCTAGACACCCGCCCGCTCCGAACCCCTACGAAACAGATCCTCAGCATTGCGCATACCAAACCACATCTCGCCCACGCAATCGCCTTAGAATGGGATCTGCTCGTGTCCGCGCAGCAAGCACTGCGCCATCACCTCATCCCACTTACATCCCTCACGTCTCGCGCTCTTGATATTGCTGAAGAAGACAAGAAGTCATCATCAGCGTCCAATCCAAACAGCATCCGCAACACCCTCACCGAAACGTTGATGAGATACCTAGACACCGACTCCTTGCTCTGTTGGGCACCTACGCCACCAGATGACCCGCCGGGATACGAGACACACATTAGCCGCACCGAGAGTCTACGTAGTATACAGCAGAGGACCTCTTTGCCCATCATCCAATACTTGACGGAGCGTGTGTGGCCAGGCGTTGAAATCGTGCCGGTGCTGGACGAAGGGAGCATTATGCCCAGAGCGCAACCACAGCAGACTTTGGATGTCATCAGGGGGTGGATCATGGGCCTTCCTGCCTACGAACTGGCAGGATTAGAACATGCGGTGTTCGCGGGTAAGGGGCTTCTCGTTGCTGCCAGGTTGCTTGTGGAGTGGAGCGAGGAGCTGGCTCATCTGAGGGGAGAAGAGCCTGAGAAGAAGTTTGGTATTGAGGAGGCTGCGAATGCTGCCACTCTTGAGATTGAGTATCAGCTGGGGATGTGGGGTGTTGTGGAGGTAAGCTTGTCTATTCTTCCTCTCCAACGTGAAGTTACTAATATCTGCACAGGATACCCATGATGTGGACCGCGAGGATGTGAAGCGGCAATTTGGCAGCGTGATACTTTTGGTATCCGGAGAGAAAGCACCATAGACTGTAAACTTGTAACAATTTTATTTGTACTTATCAATGTAAACTACAGACGGCTGCCATTCATTTGGCGCTATGCATCTCCACATATATTATATCTCGGCTGAGGTTCAGGAACCCACAGTGAAGCAGCCCATCATTGTGAAATATAGACATTTTAATAGCACAAAAACAAATATAGCTATTTCATACGAAAACCATACCCCGGTACGCTGCCAAGACCCAGCTTCGGAAATGCCATCCTCTCATTGCCCCTCCAGGTACACATAGCCATGGACTGGTTCGCGAATATGACGACGCTGCCCCGCACTCGCACCCCCACCATCACCAAGCCAAGATGCTCAGTGCAGCCCAGTAGTTGGCTGGGCTGTACTTTCCTCATGGCATTCAGCTTGCTTTACACGCATGATGTCTCACTCAGTCACTGGCTCCCTATATTATGGGTCCTGCCAACCTTCCCATGTGTATTTTGATTCAGACCCCCCCCTTGACCTTCATCCTCATAACTGCTACAACTCCTACACTATACAATCTACAATCTACCACAGTCCTTTGGAAACTCTCAGTATTAGCAATTATGGATTTCATCAACAAGCTCGCCGGCGGTGATAACGACAACAACAACAACGGTGGAGGCAACTCTGGGAACAACCAGTACAACAACAACAACCAGCAGAGGAACGATGACCAGTACAGCAACAACCAGAGGAATGATGACCAGTACGGCAACAACAACAACAACTCTGGGGGCAGCAACCAGAGCGGTGGCGGCGGCTTCCTGAATAGCTTGACGAACAACAACAGCAACAACAACAACAACAACAATGAGAGGAATGACAACTCTGAGGGCAACAACCAGAGCGGTGGCGGCGGATTCCTGGATGGGCTGAAGAACAAGATGAACACCGCCGCCGGCGGTGGCCGCGAGAGCGAGAAGAATGAGGACATGCTTGACAAAGGTACTTGACCCCGTCACTATTCATGCTGTGCCAACTCGCTTCGAGTCCATGGCAGCCGCAGTAGCACAGATCTTTACTAACGGATTCACAGGCATCGATTTCGTGCAGGAGAGGTTCATGGGCCAGGGCAAGCAGGACAACGAGTCGGCTATTGAGCAGGCTAAGGACGAGCAGATCTCGGACTTCATCCGTGGCCAGTACAAGGGAGCTACTGGGTCTGATATGCCCATCAAGGACAAGAACACTACCTTCAACTAAACTGTGGGCGGTACAAGGCTAAGGGGGGATGACAGCATCCAAGATGTGTTTTGATGTCTATGATGGGCTGTGTTATGAATTGCCACTCACGAGTCGGCTTTCAATGCAATACATGATTTTATGTGTTTTTATGATCTTGGGGCGAAGACACCTTCTCTAGTGACTATGTTTTCTAAGTGCTCTGTCTTGAATACCGACAAGTACAGTATAGCACGTAAACCAGTACAATGCTCAAATTAAATATAAATATGCGCTCCAAAGAAAATCTGGTGTACGTAGGAAGGTAAATATAGAGATACAGTAGCGAAATCTATTGCGCAAACATATCCGATCTATAGTTAGGCGGGTATCAAAGCTTGGATTCAGATGGAGGGACATCCTGTCGTAATCTCACGACACCCTAAACCAACGTTAGTACTATGAACCATGCGAAAGGGATATGTAGAAGGTATAAAGAGCGAATTGCATACCTCTTGAATACAGGTAGCAATCAGTCTGCCATCCGCAGACCACATCTTCTGGAAAACCAAGCCTCGTCCGTCACCAGACCACGGGCTCTCCATCTCCGTAAAGACCCACTCATCCGCCTTCAAACTCCTCGGCTCATGGAAATATATAGTATGGTCGAGACTAACCATCATTCCAACCTCCGGCCTGTTTTTGCGATTATCCAAATCATCCCCAAAGCCCTCATAGACCTTGTTTTTGCGCATCTGCTCCGCAGCCGCCGGGTTCGCCTCGATGCTCTTAGCATACGCACTTCCCGGCGTCGGGAAGCGCCATAGATTATGAATCCGTGATATCGTGCCGATGAAGTACGAATCAGACATATACGCCAAAGCGGACAGATGCGCCTCGTGGCCACCCGCCTCGCTGATATTCCCCCTCGCGCGGATCCATTGTCTCGTCTTCTTCGCATTCGGCTCGCCGTCTTCGTTTAAAATAGCGATCCTCTGGCTCTCAAATGGAGGACCGGAGCTACCATCCTTCTTGGATCCTGGAAGATCGGGCTCGGGGGGCGTGATACCCTCGGGCAGCACCGCGGCGTGTTGCACCGTCTCACGGCCTCCCGATCCTTCCCTTGCGAACGACATTGTGGTTGTGAAAATGCACTTCCCTCTCTGGCGTGCCTGGACAGTGCGCGTGGCGAAGGACTTGCCCTCCCGAACATGTTCAACGTGGTAGAGGATGGGGATGGTCGAGTCGCCGGCGAGGACGAAGTAGCAATGCATGGAGTGGATGGTGAAGTGCGATGGCACGGTTCGCTGGGCCGCGGCGAGGCATTGTGCGATCACGGCGCCGCCGTAGACGCCGCGCGCTCCCGGGGGATGCCATAGTGGTCGGGTGTTGGTGAAGATGTCCTGAAGAGGGCGGACGAGTCAGCGATTCTCACGGACGAGGGTGGATGGGTGGGACAGAGAAGCCACAGTAGATAGTACATACAGGTCCGATTGCATTCAGTTCAGTCAGCTCGAGGGTGTTTTCGATGGCGGATAGTTCAGGGTTTTGAGCTGGTGGCCGAACCAGAGTTGTCCTGGCGTCCGTCATTGCGAGCAGTGCGATGCGATGCGCCTTTGATCACCCTGGGCACACTAGGATAGCAACGGTTGTATAAGCGGATTCAAAGTGACTATGAAGTGGCCAGGAGTGAGAGATAGATTTTCAGATGTAGGGCTGGTCTCATATTCTATAGATATGCTGGTTATCTTTCTCATCCGAAAACTGCCACTATGGGTCGGTTGAATGCCAAGACCGTCAAACATGCCGAGGCATGTTCCAGAAGGCCAATCAACCACACAGTATTAAGGACGCCCCCGGAATTGAAACCCAGCCAGTCATTAGTGATGTAACTCCAAACCCCGCCGACTTCCGTTCACCATTAAAGCATAACTGGATAGTAAGCGCGAACCTTGAACCTTGATCTTATTTACACAGCCGCTTCTGACCCAGGAACCAGGACAAGCATGTGATAATAGCTAACGGCTTAAGATTACCCCTATCTTACACTCTCTTAAATGCTATCTATGCGCGCCCAGTGAACCTTCCCGACCTGAAAAATAGACTGACAAGACAGCACTGCGCTGGCTTCGCTCAAAATACAATAATACTAATCTACATTTAACAGCTTCTAGCGCCACAACCAGATCAATACGGAGGCTCTACCATCCCTACCTCCTGGCGTTTTTCGTTCCCGGTGCTGATGCCCTTCAATAGTAACTCGAGGTTCAGACCTGGACTGGCTTCGCGGCCCTGTCCCCCACTCTCTATACTCTGAGGTCCTTGGATGTGCCGGCCACGATTCTCACTCCGTCCATTCTGTAAATACTCCCCGAGTGATATTTCCTGAGCTCGAGTTTTCAAGTTCCTCGATAGTTCTTCGTCACCTGTTGGACTTCCTCCGACAGTCAGAGACGCAGGCAACGGTGGTACTGGTGGGACATCCTCATCATCTACCTCCCTGGCACCCCCATCTCCAGACGTAGGAATCACAGAGTCTGATTGGACAGGATGAGACCTCAATGGCTTAAACCCCTCGTTTCCGATGGCCCTCTCCTGAGACTTCGATCGCAAAATCTCGTTCGAGGGTTTCCGTCCCTTATCTGGTATTGGGCCTCGATTGTCGTACGAAAACTCCGAAGGAGATGCGTCGTAGCTCAACATACTCTCACTACTCGAATCATTGTGGATAGTACCGACACCTCTCGACGGTGGTGCTTGGCCTGACAGGACTCTCTTCAGCTGGTCAACGCGAGTTATGGAATTCTTGCTTGAATCGCTTGGAGTAAGATCCGGACCAGTGCTTTGGCGTAGTTTCGATATCGCAGGCAGTCCACCTATAACCCCTTGAGCTTGAGAAGGCGGCCTGCTACGTTGGTGAAAGCTATGAGTTGAATGGGTTGCACCATTGCCGTTGACCGTGAGATAATTTCGAGCCTGTCCGGTGACATTCGTTCCGGTTCTAGATCCGCTGAGAGATACAGATTTGCTAGCAGTACTTCTCGAAGCAAGAACAGCTTCCTTGCTCCATTCAGATAGCATTTCCTCCTTGACAGTTTCTGGGATAGTAGAGACTGCGTTTGGGACCTCGTGGGGATGGCTTAGAATTGGATGGTTGAAGCTTCGATTGGGGGATGAGACTGGGCTGGTCGATGATCCTGCAGAGGCTTGGGAATAAGACACCGCAATCAGTTCGACCAGCGTTTCGCGATCGTCAAATGGAGTAAGGGATTCGGATTCGAGTTCATGTGTGGGTAGACCTTCATGTGGTGCTATCGTCCCTGGGATGCCAAGCTCCGCCAGTGGCACAGGAGGCATTTGAATTATCTTGGCCCAGAAGCCTTTGCTTTGTCGTCGGAATATCTCGTCGTAAATCTCCATTCCAATTCCAGACGACCGCAAGTCGAATTTTTCGCTCAATGCCCAGAAATAGCCATGGCAGAGACTACCCATGCGCACTTTGGCAAGCGTTTCGGCGTCCTGAATATCTTCCTGGAGGCGGCAAATCATAGGTAGCCCGCTCTTAACAGCATTTATGCCCAGCTTCTCAACCAGTTTGACGAGCATTAGGTGCAGTAGGCCAATATCTGGTTCAGAGTCCGCATACTGGATTGCATTTTCGTATATTGCGAGGTGAAGAAGATCAATGACGTTAGTCTTCTGGAGCTTTGCTGCCCTTTCCCGGTGAGATGTGGCAGAAACTGCACGCCTTGCCATGCTGTCGGTGGAATCGTCGCCTGAGCTTCGCATGATACCCTTGTGCTGTGTGCGGGGGGCTTTCTCGTCCAACGCGGTGAGTTCTTCGCTAGTTGCCTCCCGGTCCAGCCATGTCAGGAAGGCATCAGCGTATGCAAGTCGCACCTTCCCATCAATATCACGTAGTAGCCATTGCGTAGATTCCCAAACGCTAAGTCCGACTCTCGTTCTGCCAAGAGTACTCTCTGATATCTTCGACCGTTTGGTGGCCACAGTGAGGATGCTTTTAACAGCTGTCAACGCTGAAAGCTTCGCTGTGTCGAAAGAAAAAAATCCGTCGATGCTGCCATCATCAACAACAGTTGCCGCCGCCGCAACAAGACTTGGAGCACCTTCAGCGTCCTCGACGGCTGTTGCATCAGTTGGGGTAGCTGGTACTGGCAGCGGCTTTAAACGAAGCAATAAAGCTGAGATCATATCCGATATCTGATCAGCATAGTAGACATGGGTCGCCAAATCGCCAATGCAGCGTTCGAGAACACGCAAGAGATCCACCTGAACTTTCGAAGGCTTGCTCTGCAAGTCATCCGCGGTCAGTCTATCGGAACTTGTAGCTGGCAGCCTGTCTTTCGACGACTTGCCGTCAAGGCCTCCTATATATGTAGACTGCAGAGAAGATTTTGCCTTGCCCAAGTGGAGCAACTGAAGAACATGCTGTATAAGACCGAGTAAAACGTCCATAACGCTAAGGCCTATTAAATTGATATCGGAGCGGAGTAACGAGCCTATCATCGTAGCCAGGACAAGTTCTTGTGGCGCACTGTTTTCGTTCAGGGGGCTTCTGACAAGGGCATCCATGGCCGTGACGAGTATCGTGTATCGCTCCTGAACGGGTGTCCACCTAGCAATCATGAGAAATACTGTCGTTGCCCACCCACGGTCTTCACTATAAGGATATTGCTGGTCAATTAGGACTTCTCCTTGGATGACTCTATCTGAAATAAAGCTTAATGTTGCGAGAGTTCCACTTCGAATTTGAGATCTGCTATTGACCTCAAAGATCTGCTGCAAACACTGGATGGCGAGAACACCAATGTCCTCTTCGGCCAGTTTGTCAGCATCAGCCGTCGTACCGGAAAGTGCCAGTGGGTTTACATCCATTGATGTTTCCGCAGTCCGCACGGTAGCAATACTACCTCGTCGTCGTAGGAGCTTTTCGGTATTGTCCCTCTCTTCTAAATGAGCCCTACTGAGGAGAGTGTCGAGATACTCCGGATTATCGGTCCATATGTTCTCAAGAAGTACAGGCATAATGACATCAAGCTGTCTCCCAGCCACGGATCCCAAAGCTTGTGAGGAAACAACACTTTTAAGTGCGCTTAGCCCAGCAACTCTCCACCTCATCGCCATGGGCGCACTCGCCGAAACTATCGGTGGTGGCCTAGGGCGAGTCGATGCAAACGATGCATAAGTTCTGACTATATCTTCGTAGTGTCTGAGGTATTCCTGGTCTGCCGACAACGAGGCGCCATCGTGATGTTCACAGAAAGCTTCAAATGTTGGTATGGAAGCTTCGACCATCGTGATATCGCCGGACTTAAGGATAAGATGGAGAATCTTCAAGACATATCGCGCGTACAAAGGGAGGTCGCGGGGAGCCTTCTCGATCAGCGCCTCTAGTATTTGTAAAGTAACCTGGACATTCCTGTAAGATCCGGGAAATTAGCTTTGTTTATAGCTTGGGGGACAAAGATCGATCGCAAGACTTATCATCCGCAACGATCAAAGGTCTATTAAGCTTACCCTATGCGCGCTCTCCAGACATCGCTAGCTGTCTTGGTCTCCAGAAAGGCTCCTACTTTTTGTACCTTGCTGCGCCGTGTTGTTGCGTAATATGATAGATAGCTCAACTCGCTGGAATTCGGCTTGACATCGACGGCGCCCTTCGTGATTCTTGGATAGCATTTCAAGACCAAAACCTGATGCTTCGGGCGACATTTTTGCTTGATGGCGTGCATCTGTTCGGTGGCCTCGGGCGGCGTGGATGGGATCGAGGTTCAAGTCGGAGCCAGGTTCCAGCCGGGTTCAGGATCCAAGATAACAGTTCCGGAGTTCTCAGGGTTCAGTTGCGACAAAGTTGGGAGATTAAATCATCGACGTTGGAGGCGATCGCAACTGAAGTGGGGCTGAGACTTGTAAACAACATCGATGGACTTTAGGCAATTGAGGGGATTCGGACAGGTAGATGTCAGCGCGATCAGTTGACTCTTGTAATCTTTGTCGTCAAGGCTCGTGCCTCTGGCCACGCTTTCCATCATTCCGGCTTGTTCCCCTGTCAGCCCTGGAACAAACAATTCCCGGGTCCCGTTGATCGGCAACACCAAAACAAAGCCTTGACCACATGCTACGAGCCGTCCCAGCCAGCCGTCACACTCTTTCTCTCAGTGATTATCATATTTCGTGATAAGCACTTTATGAGCTCTTCCTGTGGCTATGGATTTTGAAACCCTTTCTTCGAAATATTTTATCACCGAGTCTGTTGAGTCAGGTATGTGTTAATAATTTCATGTGTACTCTCCTATACGTAAAAACTACAGTACTAAAGGACCCAAACGCCCTATCCAGCCCCATGCCGTCAAACACCGTCTTAAATAGCCCTCAAGACACCAACATCCAGGCTAAGACAACCATGAACCTCAGCAAGTATGCAAAAAAGAAGTAATGAAAAAGCTGCCAGGTGATGACGCTCAAAACCCAAACGAACGCCTTCATCTACCCCCACCTCTACCCC
>JPJV01002290.1:0-16608 GCA_000750745.1 Pseudogymnoascus sp. VKM F-4281 (FW-2241)
CCCGCCCCGCCTATATCGGCGGGATGCAGGTGTAAACTATCATACAGCGCTGGACGGGGATTTAGGATCTTGAGAGTCCGCAGGCGCACGGTTGGGGATGGGTAGATGTCGATGAGATGGGAGGGAGGGGATGAGATGATGATAGATTGAATTTTTCGTTTAATACGAACTGCCGACGCGGGTAATATCGATCTGCCACCGCCGCAACGAAGCTGACATCGCCGATTACATACATGCAGGAAGAAGCGGTCACCGCTGCTTGTGCAGTTTTCTTCTTTCTCAAACTACAGGGCAGAATAGGGAGTTCGATGTAGAGTGGAACACGCAAGTATATTATCATATTTCATCTGACCGCCGCCACCGATGTGTATCATAGCCAGAGCCAACCCGGCCTCTGATCTCCCCACCATTCCCATTACACCATTACCCCGCCAAATTATATTCCAGCCCCTCTGTACGTTTCCACGTTTCATCCAAAAACCATATGTGCTCCCTGGCCTTACGCTGCACGCTGCCATCCATCAATAAGAACCATCACAAACCCTAGCCCCCCTTGCCTCCGGGCCCCTATATACCCTCACCGCCTCGATGCGCCAGCACCTACCTCGAAACCCAAATCCAGGATCGAGGGAGAACAAATTTCCACCACATGATTACTTATGAAACGCCTAAAAAAAGTGCACGCTATATGCGTCCATTGCAAATAACCTCGCGCTCCAACAGCTCTACCTCGCCGCTCTCGGCCGTCCGGCGGCGCTCGAGGACCCAGCGCTCCCCGGTGATGGGGTCTTCTTCTTTCATGTACGAGATGCTATCGCTGCTGCCTGTGTGGCGGTGCTTCTTCAGCTCTGCGCCTTTTTCTTTTGGCTTGTTGTTGCTGCTCTGGGGGGAGGAGACGGAGTCGTGATCGAAGTGCGTTGAGGAGGGTGATGCTAGTTTGGAGGTTGTCTGTATATTAGACCGTGATGAAGTAGTAGAGCTGCGGTTGACAGCCTGTACTGGGCCCTGTTGTGTCTGTAGCTGGGCTTTCATCAGAGGGTTGGGGTTGAACTGCGTCTCGGGGCTTGCATTCGGCGAGCTTGCCTCAGACTCTCGGCCATAGTCGCTAGTTAGAGAAAATGTGCTTCCCTTCCTGCTATGCTTCAATAAGGCGTTTCCCTGTTGAAACTGATCTCGTTGTTCCACGGTGCTGAAACTCGATTGCTGCTGCCACGGCCCCATCTGCCCTGAAGGACTCGAACCCGCTTGACCCTGGTGCCACGGCGTCAGCTGCCCCGAAGGACTCAAACCCATCTGATTCTGCTGCCACTGCCCCAAATGTCCCGTACGATTCCCACCACCATGATCATCCCCCGGGCTCGCCACCGACGGACTCCCACCCCCACTAGCAGGTAGCGACGACTGGCTTCCTCCCCACTGCCCGCGCCGCAGCTTCAGCAGCGCGCTCAACGACATATTCTCGTCCTCCTGATCACTCAAGAGCCCCGCGAGCTGCACAAGACCCGGGCTTGTCACCGATGCAGAGCCATGGCTCATGTTGCCCGCCAGCTGCGGTAAGCTCATAATCGAGTTGCGATTCGAGTACTCGCTGCGCTCGGTGATGGGCGTGAGATTCGGCTCGCGAACGCGCCCGCTCTGGCTTCTTATGATCCCCTCCGCGCCACGGGGTCCGAAGAAGCCTCCATTGGCGTACAGGGCTTCGGTTCCCGCGGGCGCAGAGTAAAAGCCGAATTCTTGATTGTAAAAGCCGTCGTCGTCGTAGGCTAGGGCTTCGGCGTTGGCCTCGGCGATGATGGGGTCGTCTTCGAATGCGTCGTCGTAGTCAAAGTCATCTTCTACGCTAGGTGAGTAGGGGTTGGCTTCGTTGGGGTTGCCCTCATACTCGTCACCGATATTACATCCTGGCGTGCTGTCCCGACGAAACCTGCCGTTTGCAGCTGCGGCGTATGCAGCAGCTGCTAATGCTGATTGATATGCGCTTAGAGTATCTTGCGTCAAACTCGCAGCTGGCTGTAACAGTTTTGGGCTGTCGGCCTGGGGTTGATCATCGGAAGGCGCGGTCAACGGGTCCACTTTCACCGCCAGTGGGTCTTGTTGTGTGGTCGGATTTTGAGAGTCCGCACTCTCTCTCTTGCTGAGATTCAGCGAGTCGGTCGTCGTGTGGATGAGGGGTGGCGAGTATAGAGTGGGGAGAGATGATAACGGGGCCAGGGGCCGGCCGTATTGATCAGTATCATCATTATCGAAGATAGATTCGTCAAATTCCGGGCCCTCTGGATCGTAATCATTGTGGTCAATCATGCCGTCGTCGAAGTACATATCATCTGCATCCAGGCCTTTCTTCGGAGTGATAATCTGAGATTGTCGATAAGGAACGAGAGGCTCGGTAACAGGCACAGGTTCTTGGTCGAGCCTGAGGCCTTCGAGGCCCAGGCCACTGAGTCCCTGGTTCGGTGCTGTATTTGGTGAAACGTCGGTGTCCTCATAATGAACTGCCGAAGCTGTTGCTTTTTGTGAAGTTTCTTGTGTATGGTTTTCGGGTTCTCTCGACATCCCACGGCTAATTAGGTTCCCATCCAAATCTCGCGGTGTGTAATCATTCACAGGTTCCAGTGACCTCATCGGGTTTGTCGACTGTAAAGTAAACCCACCAATACCCCACTGCTGCCCAAACATATCGTCGTCGTCGTCATCATCGTCGTCGTCGTCCAGGTCAGCATTGACGCCGGGAATCCGCTCTTCTAGCCCATCATCGTCCATCATATTCTCATAATCATAGTCCTCTTCTTCGTCGAACACTCCAATATCTGGTTCTGGAGTCTCGCTCTGTTTTCTCAGCGCTTTTTCTCTATGCCTGTCCTCTAGAAGCTTTTCCTGGCTGGCTCCTCCGATCATGTCAAAGCTGAATCTAGACGAGTTGCTCTTCATATGCTTCATTGTAGATGAGCTATCTCGGCTCGAAATGAGAGAAGCATTCCGTAGTTGGCGTTGTGAGGATGACGAGTATTTGGAAAGTTTGTGGCGACTGCTAATCGAGGCCTGTCTAATGGTTTGGGTATCTTCATCATCCAGTAGCACTGTGTCACTATTGCCAGACGGGCCATTTATCTGCAAGTTTTCCTCAAGTTTATTCTTTGCCGTTTCGGCTTCTGCGGCATCACGTTTGGCGATACTCGCATCTGGGGCGCTTGCCTTTGATGTCTGTGCTTCTCTCGCATACGCCGGCCGTGGCGGCATCGACAGGTCAGAAAAATCATTTGCCTTTCGTACATGTGGTCCAGCAGCCGGATATTGCTCTTCCTCGAAATCCTCTTTGAAGGCGGGCGTATGAGGGCTCCGCTCCCCATCTTCAGGCGTCTTCTCCTTTTTGACATCAGCCTGGAGCTTTCCACCTCCAGCCTTCGCTTCAGCGGGTTTTCCATGCGAGACGGTGGGCCTCGGCCTCGGCGCGCTGAAGTCGTGAACCTTCGTCCCGCGGATTCGGGGATCATAGTCTGACGGACTGAGCTGGGTGGGGAAATTACCCGTCGGGACCGGCAGGAGCTGCGGCACAGGCTGCGCCGTCCTGCGGCGCGCTAGCAGCGACATGGGGTTCAGAAGGTTCAGCCTTGTCTTGCTGGAACTCTTGTGCGGTGCGTCGAAGGTGGATATAGGGTTCGCAAGTGTTGGTGGTGGTGACGGCATTCGGGCACCCATTGGTCTTCGGGAGACGTGGGCGTGAGTCGATTGAAGGTCTGCGGATGTGACAAATGGCAATCGCCCGTCCCCCTGACTCCGCCCTGACGCCTGCTGCGCGCCAGCACCCGACTGCTCATAGGTATTCTGAATAGACGGGTATTGCGGCCGTTCTGACGAATATAGACCCGCATTCGGCAAGCGCGCTATAGGCACCTGCTCGAAGCTCTTCGGCTCGGTCAGTTTGGCTACGCCATTCTGTCTCAGGGGGTCCGGCAGCTCCTTCTCGGGCGAAGAAACGCGGGCAATTGGAGGCAACGACGGAGGGTTGTCTGATGGTGTACGAGGCGTGTGAGGTGCGCTGCTATCTTCCGTCTTTCGAGATATGTACGGATGCGAGTGTTGTTCCGGGGTGAGTTGTGAGTTGCGCTCGAAGGAGTGTGGTCGGTCCGAGATGGGGGAGACTGGATTCGAGGAGGGGGTGCGCCGGTGCGGCTTCAAGTACGAGAACATGCTGGTCGACATGCGACAATCGCGTTGCAAACTTCTATAATTATGTCAAGGCTAAAGGGGTGGTCAGCTTTGGTCCACCTATAGGGCTGATTTGATGCTACTTACATCGGTCATGTTGGGTTCCCCAGCTTCATATATCTTGCTCTATTGATCGTGTGCCGCAGTACTAAATTCAAACAGGGCAATTGCTGTCAGGAGAAGGGATTTCGAGGCGCTATCGCCGGATGATAACCTTCAGAATGGCTTGTTCCGAGGCAGGTGTGGCATTTCGTTCCCCTGGCGCAGCAAATATAATACGGGGTGGCTTCAGGTCGTATAGTTACACCAATAGGATGGGGATCGTTCCATAACCAGTCGCGCGCTGTCGACTGCTCACTTTCTAGCCTTTGCGGGGTATATAGATCAACTCAGAATATACAAATTGATGTGTTGCCGGTGATTATCAAGCTTCACTCGTCATTGACTGTGAAAGACGCAAGTGTCCGATATTTGGTACAGCATTTCGACGTTGCCATCAGCCGCATCAAGCCCCACCGTCCGTCCCGCTGCCACTCGGTGCTACATGCCGCCGAACCTCGTCAGCAGCTAGTGTCGCAATCCGCATGCGAACGTGAAACGTCTCATTTCCACCTCTTATTAAGAATACGAGTACTAGTAACTTATCTTTTTACTTATCTTATCGGCTTTTTCGCAGGTCGCCAAATTGATTATGGGGGATTCTTACACATGGTACCAAAACATGTCTTAAATCTCGTAAAACGGTTGTTTGAACCTGATGGTCATATGCCGAGCGTGCCTTACTAGTACCTCCTAAATTCTTGAGGGCTCTGGTGCATAATACCACTGTTTACAGGGACCACAAGTAGAAATAAAAACCCTCAACTACTCGGGGTTATAATCATCTGTGATGGGTACTCAAAAATTAATTCTAAAAATATAAATTATACCAGCTAAATTTCGGCGCCAGCACGAGCAATTTGGCTATCCCCATATATGCCCCAGTTACTATAGTATAAGGGCCATCTAATTATAGAGTGCTCCTTGCTACAGCAATATCTAAGATATAGATAATAGTTTTGAAATATATCTATATTCTCTGGGTTCTATAAACGATAGTACGGGAGAACGGTGTTTATTCTGTGGTGGACGGGGATAAATTTTGGTCGAAAATTAATAATAATATGTTGGGTTAACTTAAGTTATAATAAACCATATTTATTTTAGCATACTTTGAAAAATACCATCAACTCCAACTGAAGCGTATGGCATAGCTCACATGACTATATAGCAATAGAGAATGCTAAATAATAGAACTGTTACAGTGATGTACAGTTCAAGCCAAACAGTCGAGAAACACTGCCGTCCAGCAACTGAACTATTATTTTACTTCTTCTCGTCACCCTTATTATTCTCCTCCCCTCTAGCTTCCTCAGCTCTTCTCTGTCTCTTAACTTCCTCCTCCTCCCTCCTCGCTTCCGGTTGAAACTCGCTCAGTTCCCTCAGCTTCTCAGCGCGGGTCGCCTGGCCCGATCCCACGAACTGCACCTGCCCGCGCCCAACCAAACTGGCAACGATGCTGATGCCCACAATGAATGTAAGCACGAAGCGGTACGTTGGGTACCATGAGGGAGCAAACCCGCGGACTCCTTGCCGAGAATCGACAAAATACAGACCGGTGAAGGCGACAAACTGCGTTATGAGGGCTTGCTCGAGCGGCATGAGCATGGTTGGCCAAGCTATGGCTGGCATTGCACATCCGATGGCATAGCGACGGAAACCCTGGTCCCCACCATATTTGGCATACTCGAGACCCCAGTGGATTGCACCGAGGAATGAAAGAATCTAGAAAAGGTTAGATTAGGCAAAAATTGGGAGTACGATCATCATTCATTATTGTACTTACCACAGCACCGTAGCCTATCTGGATTGGCTCTAAAATCGCCAAGTAGTGCTGAGCAGTTTCAATTGGGAAAAACAAACTCGAACCATATGGAACATGGTTTATGCCATAGCTCAGATATAACGTCGCTAGAGACGTAGCCATATAGGGAAGTGTCCCAGCAGCCCCCAGATAGTACGATTCTCGAGGGACCTCGCGGAGAGCGAAGGAGTCTTTGATCGTGTTCTGTGGCAGTCAGATGATATTCAAAGGCAGCGGTTTCCCGTTCTAAAGTCAATCGACCCTGTCAAAGACACAAGATTAAAACCTACAAGATCGTCTTTAACCCCCCTGAGCACTTCATTATCCTCTTCCTCAACCGGGGCTTGGCTGGACTCAAAGACATGGCGCACGCTTGAATCGCTCGTGACAGCCTCTGGGTTGCTCTGAAGCTTCGCATCTCTGAGTTTTTTCTCGGCCGCCACATCTATCTTATCATGCTTCGGAACTCCCGTCTTCGTTGCGTATCGCAACTGGGCGATAAGGACTGGTCGAAACTGCGGTAGGACGACGGTCTGCGGCCGTTTCGCTGCCAAAGAGTGGAATTGCGACGTGACGCTGGCCTTGCGTATGGCAGGGCCATAGCCAGCCCTTGCTGCAATTACATTTGGGAGTCCTCGAGAAATTGGTCGAGCTGCTGCTGTGGTGCGGATCATATTGAGGGGCGGAAGCTTGCGATGATGCTCTTATCGTACCCCACCCACTGTGTGTGCTACGTTATCGGTATTGTGGAAAAGAGTACAAGCTCCAAGCTGTGTACAGTTGAAGTGAATTGGTTAAATTATATATATATGTATATATATATATATAACAAAGATATGAGATAATACTTTTTGTAAAAGACTATGCTATATATTTTCCTGGAGGGTGAGAAGAGAGTGATGCTCTCATCGTCGTCCCTACGACATACTATGTAAGTTGCTGGCTCTGTTGGCCGAGTGGCCCAAGCTTCATGTGTCTACGTCATACATCTAATTGAGGCCAGCTACAAGCCAAAAGAGCCAAAAGAGCCAAAAGCAGGATAGAAGCGAATTTCAGGGACCACAACTAAAAGGCTTATGAGTGCCTGGGGCAGAAGGAAACGGAGCCAGCCAACCAGCCAGCCAACCAGCCAGCCTGCCACATGAGAATCCCAACTGCACTGCCCACCACTGTACGAGGATCTTAACCCGGAGAGTACCTTGGTACTGCCAACAACCGTCGAGTATCTCCATCCACGCAAGCAACAATTATACCTACGTCCTACGTCGGTAATGATCACGAATTTATTGTACGAAACGCGACGCTGATCTCTTCAAAAAACCAACAAATACACTCTGTACTTTGTTGCCGAGATCCCTGTGTGCTTTTCTTGCTCATTAGCGGTCCCCATTGCTCGTGAAAGCGCCTCGAGATCGTCGTCCCGAGTTTAGCTCCAAAGGAGGGGTCGCGATACTCCCAACAGCTCAGCACCTGATGAACTGAATCATTCCACAAAGCCCTCGAGGGTGAATAACGACAAAGTGAGGCAATTGAAGTTGACATTCCCTCACGAAGACCCTCGGTCATAAGCGTGCGACTGCCGTTCCCCAGAACCCCAGACGACATCAAGCTGCGACCCTAAAAAAAACAACCTTACGATTGTCCCTGCCCGGGTTACGGCACCAATAATACAAGATGTTGGAAGGTTTGGTGGCCGGTCTCCTCAATCGGTTCCTGGGCATGTACATTCGGAACTTTGACCCAGGACAACTGAAAGTCGGGATCTGGTCGGGAGATGTCAAGCTTCACAACCTGGAGCTCAGGCGGGAAGCTCTGGACCAGCTCAAATTGCCAATAAATGTGGTCGAGGGACATCTCGGAGCCTTGACGTTAACGATACCATGGTCGAATCTCCGCGGTCAGCCCGTCAAGGTCTTTATTGAAGATGTATACCTGTTGGCGGCGCCGAAGGAGGATGCGGAGTACGACGAAGAGGAAGAGGAGCGAAGGCGACAGGCTGTAAAAATAGAAAAGCTCGACAGCGCGGACATCCTTAAAGAGAGGAACGACGAAGGCCTCAGCCAGGAGGAGCAGAAGAAGAGCCAGAGCTTCACCGAGAGCTTAGTTTCGACTATTGTGAACAACCTCCAAATCACCGTGAAGAACATACACGTCCGATACGAAGATTCAATATCCGCTCCCGGCCATCCATTTGCACTCGGTGTTACGCTCGAGGGATTCAGCGCTGTAAGCACCGACGGAGAATGGAACCCAACATACATACAAAACTCAGTTGGTGTTGCGCATAAACTCGCTACCCTGGAGGCTCTTGCTGTGTACTTCAATACAGATACAAAGCTGATGGGCACCGGGAGAGAAGCCAAGGTGCCTGAAGATGCCGAAGTTTTGTCGCATGAGGAAATGATGGAGCAATTCCAAAAATTGATCGTCAAGGGCGAGCAGAGCGACGACACCGAGCACCAGTTTATATTGAAGCCCGTCAGTGGCCGTGCGAAGATTGAGATGGATACCTCTGGCGAGATCACCAGACCAAAGATCAAAGCAGGCCTGCTCTTTGACGAAATTGGACTGGTTCTGGACGACGACCAATACAGAGACGCCCTCATGATGGTCGACCTATTCCATTATTTCCTGCGACACCAAGAATATAAGAAACTGCAGCCTAAAGGAGTAACTCCTAAGGAAGACCCTCGTGCATGGTTGCGATTTGCTGCAGATGCAGTGCTGAGCAAAATCCACGAGAGAAATCGTCGCTGGTCGTGGGATTACTTCCGCGAGAGGAGAGATGACAGAATACGTTATATCGAGCTATTTAAGAAAAAGAAGGGAGGCCAGCCAATGACTCCTACTGATACCGAAGACCTCAATAACCTTGAATGGAAACTGTCATATGAAGACCTGAGATTCTGGAGATCCATCGCTAGAAATCAACTGAAGAAAGAAAATATTGGCGTCAAGAAAGCCCCGCCTCCGAAGCCACAGGGATGGGTGGCTTGGGCTTGGGGTTCGAAGCCTGAAGAGAGTGAAGAGGACGAGACAACAACGATGACGGAAGAACAACGTGAGGAGCTGTACAAGGCTATCGATTGGGACGAGAAAAATGCAATCGCAGCAAGCGTTGATTTGCCCCGAGAGACCGTTAAGCTCCAAATCGAAGCCGACCTTAAGTTGGGTAGTTTTACACTGAAACGAGACACCCATAATACAGCGGTGGAGGTTCTAAGTCTGTTCTTTGATTCTTTCAGTGCGAAAATCTTACAACGGCCGGATTCCTTCCTCGCCGACGTAAGCTTAGGAGGCCTTCGTCTCAACGATGGAACCACTGCGAACAGCTTCTATCCACAAATCATAAGAGTGAAAGATTCACCATCGACCGACGACGACACCAGCTTAACCAAGTTTGAGCCCGATTCTGCCGTCGAGCCGTTCTTCCAGTTCCAATTCGAACAGCATCCCTTAGACGAAAGTGCCGATTTAGCAGTTACGGCAAAATTGAAGTCCATGGAGATTATTTATAACCCTAATTTTATCGTGGAGATTGTTAAATTCTTCAAGCCGCCGGAGACGCACATGGACTCCATATACGCTCTTATGGACACTGCAGGTGCTACGGTAGAAAGCATTAGACAGCAGACACGAGCCGGCCTGGAATTTGCTCTCGAAGAGCACAAGACGATAAATGCCAAGCTGGACTTGCAAGCACCTTTAATCATTATTCCTGAAAATATTGAGGCCGAAAGGACTACGTGCTTAATTATCGATGCTGGTCACATCAGCGTCAACAGCGAGTTGGTTGATAATGAGACAATCCGAGATATACAGTCTAAGCATAACCAGACGTATACCGAGGATGACCTGAAGCGCTTGGAAGGCCTGATGTACGATAAATTCCAGCTCAAGCTTGAGGCAACCCAGGTTCTCATTGGCCCATCTGTGGGAGAGACCAAGGCGCGCCTGGGAGACACTGGGGACAAGGGGTTCCACGTCGTTGACCGCATCAACGTTCAATTTACGCTACAATTATCCATTGTACCAAAGACGCCAAACATTCCGAAAATACGGATATCTGGGCACTTACCAGTACTACATGCGTCGGCGTCCGATGCCAAGTGGAAGAGCTTCATGCGTCTTGTCAATGTGGCTATTCCCAAGTTCGAAGACGAGCAAGAAGTACAAGATAAGTCGATAGAACCTGCTCGCAGCTCGGTGGCGACGAAGGAAGTTAAGCGCCCACGCGCACAAAGTTCTCTATCTCAGCGTCGAAAATCTCACCGGCAGTCAATCTCTTTCCCATTTGCTGCTCAGCAGGCTGTTGTCATCGAGGAATCCGATATTGATGACGATGAAGAAGAAGCCGTGTTCCAAGACGCTTCCATCGGACAAACCGATGAAGACCTCAAACTCGCACAGCGGACTTTCGAATTGTCGTTCAGCATCGGCCGACTCCAGGGTTCCCTGTATCGAAGCGATCCAAATGGCGTCAAACCCGACCAATTACTCGTAGAGCTTGTTGCAGAGCACTTCAGTGTCGACGTAACGGTCAGACCATTTGATATAACGGCAGAAGTTTCCCTTCAATCTCTCTCACTGGATGATCATGTAGAAAAGGATCCTCTACCAGAGTTTAAGCGTCTAATATCATCAGGGGAAGGTGCAGAGGGAGGCGATGAAGAGAAGGCCCTCGTTCAGGTCAAATATGCCAGGATCAGAAGGGAGTCGCCCGAGTTTATGACCAAGTATTCGGGGATTGAGACGAACCTTGATATTGCAATATCGACGATCAACTTAATCGTCACGAGGAGAACATTGCTCACATTATTGGACTTTATCCTCATAACCTTCACGAACCCCAATGGGAATGATCCGAATCAGAAACCTGCCATAGAGTCGGAAGATGATTCGGAGGAAGAGGAAGAGGAATCCACGCCCGAAAACCCAGCAGAGCCGGAGAAGATAAGGATACAGATCAGCCTCAAAAAGGTGTCACTGGTCCTCAATAATGATGGAATTAGGCTTGCAACGCTAAGTCTCATGGCTGGCGACTTGGGATTGTTCCTGATGGGCCAGACGATGCGAATTGGTGGTAAACTGGGCAACCTGTCGCTATTAGACGATATTGACCAGGGTGCGCCGCTTGAGATGCGTGAATTGGTGTCTATACAAGGTCAAGACTTGGCGGATTTCAGTTATGAGACCTTTGATCCTAATAATAAGGAAACGTATCCAGGCTACGATTCTTCCTTTGGCCTTCAAGCTGGATCGGTGAAGGTGAACTTCATCTCTGAGCCATTCCGCAAGATTCTCAATTTCCTCGTCAAGTTCGGAAAGATGCAGGCGATCTTCAACGCTGCTCGCCAGGCTGCAGCGAACCAGGCATCTCAGATCCAGCAGAATGCCAACAAGATACATTTCAATATTACTGTTAAGACGCCGATTATCGTCTTTCCCCGCGTTATGGAGGCGGGCATATCACGTCGAGACGTCATAACCGCGTATCTCGGAGAGATCTACGCCCAGAACAAGTTTGTTCCACTCGACGACTCTGCATACGCGCCCATCGGTATGAAGATTTCGGCTGGTATCAGGAATATCCGGTTGACCTCCGACTTTTACTATGGGGAAGATCGGTCCGAGGAGCTGGAGCTGATTGATCAAGTTGACCTTGGTTTCGCAATCACATATGCCGAGCATCTGCAGGGGGTCAAGAGACCCGACCTTGAAATTATCGGCCATATGACCGAGCTCAACTTGCGAATCACACAAGTCCAATTGAGGTTCCTATTAGAACTGGCTCGAACGATCCCTGCCGCATTTGCTGCGGATGAGGATGCCATAGAACAGGAGACGATTGAGGAGCTACCCAACAGACTCACTCAGCATGCTGATGTAGATCATGACTTTGCTAGTAGTGACAGTGATAACAAGAAGCCTGTTGATCTTAGTCCAGAGCTCAACGTTGACTCTGAAAGCTGGGTAAAACTAGACTTCGCTTTCAAAGTACCAAGCGTTGGCTTGGAGATGATCCGCGCCGAAGACGATGAGCCCATCGTGGATGTCCAGGCAGCCAGCTTGTCCAAATTTTCTCTGGATGATACCACTGTGAAGCTTTCGATGGTCACTGATGGATCTCTGGAATCCGAACTCACAATTCAATCATTCACGATACAGGACAGCAGAAGCAGCGAAACCAACAGGTACAAGAAGGTTATGACCTCCTTGAACAAGGATGTCCAGCAATTCATGGCGAGTGTTACAATTTCGGGTGGGAAAGAACGAAATGTCATTGCCATGGCTGCGATTGACAGCCCCCGAGTCATTCTTGCACTGGATCATCTATTTGCTATTCAGTCATGGATTACCCATGGATTTACAATCAACGAGCCTGCGGTTTCTGATATCGTGCAAAACACCATGGAAGAATCGAATGAGAGCTCAGAGGCCGAGACTGAGGTTTCTTCGCGGCAGATAAGCCAGCGCCCAAAATCGGAGAGACGGGATAGCTCTGGAAAGAAATCGCCTCAAATACAGGATGACAACCAAATGACGATTTCCTTTAGGGTTAATATTGTTGATGCTCAGATCATTTTGATTGCAAATCCTATAAGCGCCAGTTCCGAGGCCATCGTGCTGGGGACGAAGCAAATCCTCATGTCTAAGCAGCATGCTCTGACCCTTCAAGTATCGGATATGGGCATGTTCCTTTGCAGGATGGATCGTTTCGAAGATACGCGCCTTCGCATTCTCGACGACTTCAACTTGTCCATGTCCATGGATACGTCGCAGCCCCAGGCTTCCAGTATTCACATCGACATCCAGCCGCTGGTTCTTCGATTGTCGCTCCGTGATATCCTACTCGCAGTCCAAATTTTTGGAAAGGCATCTGAATTGTCTGGCGGCGAAGCGAAACCCCAGGAGTCAACTTCGGCCAAAAAGGTAAACCAGCTCAAGGGGGGTCGCCCCAACAGCAGTCTAAAGCAACGTACGGCAAGTGGTCGAGCAACATCAACACTGGCCAAACGGGCCAAGTCTCTGGGCGGCGCAAGTCAGGGCCAGCTTGACGGCGACGCATCCAGTGCTGTGACTAAAGCTGGTCCGCCAAAGCGCGAGGAGCTAACGGCCACTCTGGAGGGATTGAGAGTTGTTCTTCTGGGCGACGTACACGAGCTGCCAATTCTTGACCTAAGCATCAACGACTTCACAGCTCATGCTAAAGACTGGTCAAGCGATCTTGCTGCCGGGACGACCATTGACATGTTTGTCAATGTTTACAACTTCTCAAAGTCGTCATGGGAGCCTCTGATTGAGCCTTGGCAGCTTGGTTTCCGTATGTCGAGGAAGCAGAATCCTTCCAGCATGGCATTTGAGCTGAGCTCGAAGAAGATGATGGAATTGACCATCACTTCGGCCACCATTGCTCTGGCGTCTCATTCCCTCACATTCCTCAGGTCAGATGATGACGTCCTATCGAAGCCTCGCGGTGTTGATACTCCGTACCGCATTCGAAATTACACGGGATTCGAAATGAATGTCTGGGCCGAATCAGACTCTATCGATGAAGATGCGATGTCTGCCAAGCTGCAAGACGGCGAGGAGGCCCCATGGCTCTTCGAGAACTGGGAGAAGATGAGAGAGAATTTGTCGACTGATGTCAAACCTGCGATTGTCGGAGTGATGCTCGAGGGAAGCAGTTTCCAGAGCATTGACAAGATTGCCGTTAATCGTGAGGGAGAGTTCCTCTACAACCTGAAACCGCGAGTGGATAATATTCTGCATCGCCTGCTCGTGGATGTCAAGCTGGGACCGGACAATGTCAAGTATATCACCTTCAGATCGCCACTGCTGGTAGAGAACAACACACAGATCCCCGTCGAGCTCGGTGTGTTTGATGCCCAAGAGGGCCATCTTCTCAAGATTGAGAAGATTTTACCGGGAGAAAGTAAACCGGCGCCGGTTGGAGCTGCATATCTCAAGCAGCTTCTTGTACGACCAGACCAGGGATTCGGGTATTCCTGGTCAACAGAGTCATTGTGGTGGCGTGACCTTTTGAGGCGCCCAACCAGGACGATGACTTGTAAAGGGGAGAGCGATAGCAAGACTCCCCCATTCTACTTCCAAATGAATGCAGTGTACGATAAGAGTAATCCTCTTTGCAAGTAAGTACCCAATCCGTTTCCTCTTTTGTGCTATAGCTAACACCATGTAGTATATATCCTTACATGAGAATTCGCCTCTCGGCTCCGATCGAACTGGAGAATCTGCTTCCTTACGACTTCAAATATCGCATTTACGACAAAAACACGAAGAAGGACTGGACGAACTTCCTTCGGAAGGGTGGCCTCAGCCCTGTGCACGTCGTCGAATTATCCCATTTATTACTTCTGAGTATCGATATGCAAGATACTGTTTTTAAAGCCAGCGAGTTTGCCATTATTAACTCTAATGATTCGGACGATTTCCGAAAAGAGACAACGCTTGTTTGCAAAGACAACGAGGGTCTCCCGCTTAATCTCCAATTGCATTATTACAGAATCCCAGACGGCGGTGGAGCGTTTAGACTCACAATTTACAGTCCTTATGTCATTTTGAATAAAACAGGCCTGGATATCAACATCAAGGCGAAGTCGTTACTGCAGCAAGCGCGGACTGCAGCTGGACAGAAGGTCGTGCGCGATCTCCTCAGCGATGACGAGCAGAAGGCGCTGCCTTTGATGTTTGCGTTCAGTGGCGACGACCAGCGTAACCGCGTCATCCTCAAAGTTGGCGAGTCGAACTGGAGTAAACCGCAGAGTTTCGACGCCATTGGCAGCACGATTGATGTTGTTCTACCCTCGGCAACTCAGAATACCGAGATACACGTTGGAATCAGTATCGAGAACGGGGACGGGAAATACAAGATGACCAAGGTCGTTACGCTTGCACCGAGATTTGTGCTGAAGAATCGCATGAGTGAGGAAATCAGCGCCAGGGAACCTGGATCGTCGGAGCTCATGACTTTGAAGCCGGGAGAACTGAAAGCTCTTCACTTCCTTCAAAAGTCGGCGGTGAAGCAACTGTGCCTTTGTTTCCCGGGCCTGAACAACCAATGGTCCTCGCCATTCACAATCTCAGATCTTGGGGCTACCCATGTGAAGCTTGCCAAGGTAGGCCAGAGACAGAAGCTCGTCCGCCTTGAGGTTCTGATGGAGGATGCTACCATCTTCCTGCATCTCAGCATCGAGACCAAGAACTGGCCCTTCTCTATGCGCAACGAGAGTGACATGGAGTTCATGTTCTGGCAGGCAAACCCCAATATTGATGAGGAAGACACGGAGGATAGATCAGGCTGGCGCCCGATCCGCTATCGACTTCCGCCGCGTAGTATTATGCCATATGCGTGGGATTACCCAGCCGCCAAGCTCAAAGAGCTCATCATCAGCGCGAATGGCAAGGACAGGCATATCAAGTTGGCTGAGATTGGGAATCTCATCCCAATGAAGGTTCCCGCCGCGAAACACTCTAGGGAACAGAAGATTATCGATCTCAATGTCGCAGCAGATGGGCCCACCCAGACTCTGATCTTGTCGAATTTTAAGCCATCGAAGAGTATGTACAAGCAGAAGTCGCCTACCGAGTCAGCATCAAGCGTCACTGAAGGCTTCGAGGTCAAAGATCAAGATACAGACATCACGTTCCGGGCGCAACTAAAACTCGCCGGATTCGGGATCTCGCTGATAAACAGTCAACTCAGCGAACTCGCGTATATTACCTTCCGAGATCTCACACTGAGATACAGCGAGTCGCCTCTGTATCAGACCGTTTCCGCGTCCATTAAGTGGATCCAGATCGACAACCAGCTGTACGGAGGCATCTTCCCGATGATCATATATCCGAGTGTTGTCCCTAAGCAACACGCTGAGACCGAGGCGCATCCTTCTCTCCATGCTCAGATTACGCGTGTCAAGGATGATTCTTACGGTGTGCTCTACTTCAAGTATGCTACGCTGCTTCTGCAACAGATGACTCTGGAAATCGACGAGGATTTCGTTTACGCGCTGCTGGACTTCTCAAAGGTACCTGGGGCTAGCTGGTCTGAGACTCACGAAGGGACGCTCTGTGATGAGAGTCTAGATATCCCAGAGCCGAAACAGCTCCAGCAGGGTCAAGACATCTACTTTGAGCTCCTCAACATCCAACCCATGCAGCTAGACTTGTCATTCGTTAGAACGGAACGAGTCAATGTCGAGGACAAGACATCGTCGCGCAACCCACTGATGTTCTTCCTCAATGTGCTTACTATGGCCATTGGTAACATCAACGACGCGCCTGTGCGATTCAACGCCTTGATGCTGGAGAACGCACGAGTATCGGTGGCGGTCTTGACGCAGAATATTTCGGCACATTACTCTCAAGAAGCGCTGTACCAAGTGCACAAGATCCTGGGATCCGCAGATTTTCTTGGAAACCCCGTGGGTCTGTTCAACAATCTGAGTTCGGGAGTGGCGGATATCTTCTACGAGCCG
>JPJV01002297.1:0-11211 GCA_000750745.1 Pseudogymnoascus sp. VKM F-4281 (FW-2241)
GTGTAAAATGCAGTGTGACTTTCGCTTGTCTGTGACATTCGCTATACACCTACGTTACCAATATCACGTAGTTTCCAGCATCATACCACAATAAACAAAATTATAACGACATCCTCAAAAGGCAGGCATATGTATCTCTACCATCTATAAATATGGTCCTAGCTGTCTATCGCCAGCCTATGATACACTCGGGGCCGAGAGACCCCGCCACCCACTGTGACAAAACATGTCTCCTCGACGCCATCCCAAGCTCTTGAGTCCGAGCCATTTTTTACTAACCCTCCCTCCCATGCGACCCAACGCCTCGCTAACAGCAGGTAAATAGCACAGTTGCTCTTCCGCGTGTACATCCCTCCCTCCCCCACCAGCACTGCCGCCAAGCGCTCATCATCCGTGTTGACTTCGACTCAGCCATGCTATACCAATCTCGTCTAAATTCTCAGAAGGAAGGTTCGCCAACCGGGTCTTCGTGCTTCGCGACAGATCCCTTACCGCGCCATGTGCTGACGGCATCGATGCCAGCAGCTGTGCGCTCCTCGTGCGTGCCATATGCCTTGGGAGTGAGCTTGATGAGAGTGTGCAAGGGGACCTGATTTTTGTTAGTACTTTGCCTTCTCACGCGGGGGCTATAAAAGGTTACTCACAGCCATCCATGGTGACTCCTCCTGCGACTTCTCCTTGTAATATGCATAGATACATCTCAATACCGCCTGATGCGTGATGATCAGGATATCCTCTGACCTCTCCAGCTCCATGATGATTGACTCGAGGCGAATGACGACGTCGCGGTACGACTCGCCCCCCCGGTAGCGGTAGTTGTACTTGTCTTCATCACGCGCGGCGAAGTCCTCGGGGTACTTCTCCTTGATTTCGGCATACGTGAGGCCGTCGCAGACGCCGGCATCGAGTTCGTCGAGTGCTTTCCATTGAAGCTGGTTGTAGTTCGCGGGTAGGTGAGCGCCCGTGGAGATGGCGCGGCGCAGAGTGGACGTCCAGACCGTGAGAGGTCGATTGTCCTGTAGAGTTGTTAGTTTCGGGGTAGTGGGGTTATAAAGCCTTCAGACTTACGCCTACAGACTGGCGGACCAGCTCGGGGAGTTTGAGGGCATACTGCTTTCCTCGCGAGGAGAGCTCTGCGTCACCACCGATCTGGCCAGAGAGGTTGTACATGGATTCGCCGTGCTTTATCCTTGTTAGCTTTAGAGTCTCATGGGAGATGAATACACTTACTCGTGAGAGCCAGATGGAGCGTGGTTTTATGTGCAGGTTCATCAGGTAATATACAATGCGGGATTGGAGGTAGTCGTGGATCTGGTTGATGATGACCTGTGCTCCAATATTCATAATCTTGACATAAGTGAGGTCCTTCTCGTCGCCGTCCGCATCCACGGTCTCATAGACCTTTTCGTAATTGCGGATGCGATTCCTAAAGTCGAGCGCCGCAGCCTCGGGATCGGTGCCCTTGTAGTCGGGCGAGGTGGTCTTGACCTCGAGGATATTGGCCATGATGAGCGTCTCGTCGTCACAGCGGGACTCAACAAACAGCGTGTCGATGCCCTCCTTGGTGCACTCGTCGTAGATCCAGCGGCGGCGCACGCGTGTCGAGTTGGTGGCGTCGAGGATGGCGATGGTGCCCTCACCGTTGCGGAACCATTTCAGCATGTCTCCGAGGGCAGCCTCAGCTGCTGCACGGCGCATCTTCTCACCCGCGGGGTTGTTGGTGTCGAAGAAGTCGGCGGTCGGCTTTGGGGTGTCGGTGCGGCGGTAGGTGCCGACGTTGAAGACCTTTGCCTCGATCGAGAGCCATTTAAGGTATCGTGTAACTGTGACAATAGCACCCGTCAGTCACTGTGTTAACATCTTTGGACACGGCTGTAGAACTCACCCTTCTGGGCAATCAGACTCTTGCCACGGGCAGGCAGGCCGACCATGACGACACATATCTTTGTGTTTTCGACCTGGACGCCGAGCCCATTCGCCTTCTTCAGGCCTTTCTCGACCATCGTTGCGGTTGTCGTTGTTTATAGGGTGGTGGTGTTGAAGGGGATGAGGGGTCGCAGATTCCTACGAGACCATGGAGGAAGCTCTAGTCCGCGTCAATCGGTAGTTTTAGGAGTGGATTTCGCGGTGTTTCGTGGGGTTCGAGATGTCCCGAGGCACGCGGGTAACGTTTGGCGGGGTATGACTTTTTTTTTAGCTGGTTGGAGTGTGTGAATGATGTTTTGCACAACAGACTGCCAACACCGAGTATTGAAAGAGTATTAAAAAAATATGACGGAGGGCTAGAATTCCTGGGGATCAACAAAATGGTGGACGAATTTGCCAGGCCGCAGCGATGATGGAGGGGCAAGCTGGGGAGCGGCCAGAGTCGGGTGGATTGCGGGTGAGCGGGCGGGCTTGGCTCGTCTATGCGACCACACAAGGGAGTACAATAGAATGTTTGAGTCCACCAAGAGTCCACCAAGAGTCCACCAAGAGTCCACAGGATTACCGAATGAGGGAAGCCTATGGAATGGGATTTTTGGCTGATTTGTATCTGGGGAAGTTTGTCGACAAGATGGGGCGCGAGATTGTGAGGTAAGGGACAAGTTTCTTTTGCTTTGCTCTTACTCTCGGCAACACAGCAGGGAAGACGAGGTCAAGGGAATTGTTGATATATAAACAATAGACGATAAACGGTAGACGGTAGACGGTAGACGGTAGACGGTAGACGATAGACGATATGTAGTCGCGCTTGTGTCGTGTGTCGTGTCGTGTCTGCCCGTGTCGTGTGTCTGTCTATGTCTCTGTCGGTGTCTTATATAGCTTCTTGTGTCGTTTCTTGTGTCTTGGTCCAAGGGGCGAAGGGGCGGCAGGCGATGAGGTAACAGAGCAGAGACTGGGGGATGATTAGGTATATATATACATACGACAAAAGAATAATGGCATTGAAGTGACTGGTCTCTTACTAAACTTAGTTATACTTCATTGTGAATGATCATCACTCATCTACAGCTTCTGTGGGTTTTCTCATCACGAGGGACATGTCTAGCTATCCATTTTTCTATGCACGGCTGTCATACGTGTGCATACTGCATCCTTAGTTTGCATAGACCTGGCTTAAGCCACATCCAATCCATCCATCCTGAGATGGCAGGCATACGAAGAAAGGCAGAGGCAAGAAAGGAAAGGTACCGAGGTCAGTTCTCTTTATATGTATTATGTGTGAATGTTTGTAGATATTTGCAGATATATTCATGGGCATAGAGTATATACATATAAAGATATAAATATTCCGTATCTGAATATCAAAATCTACCTGTGTCCCCCCACGAAACTTTCCCTTTTCCCCCCACGCTTACATCCTTGCGTATTTCGTATTTCCACTTTTAGCGCCACCCCGACTTTCGGCGGTCAACGGATTTAGAGATTCTCACGATGTCCCGTGATCATCCCGTGACCACCCCGCAGTGACAACAATATGCCTTCTGTCGGCAAGCTCTCATCCCCGACTCTCTCTCTCTCTCTTCATCTTTCCTCGTCAACTCCCTGCACTTTCATCATTCAAAGTATATTCGACCCTGATATATATTTCTATTACTCCATCAAACATACAAGACTTTATACAACTATACACTCTATATATGTCTCTTTTGGGTGCTCGAATCATGTGTCTGTTGTGTCTCTCAACTGTCATTCACCATACTATATCCACATACCATATATCCCCCCCTCATTCCCATCAACCCCTCTCATAATGCGTTATTTCTTCTATCTTGGCCTCGCCTCATCTACCCCTCCTTTTGTGTATTGCACGTTTCGTCACATGGGTGCCATTGACGCTTTCGTATGCTCACACAGCATATACTTCCCACCTATCAAGTGATACCTCGATACACACACATACTCTATCTGGCACGTGTTTGGCGGTACACCACAGTACTGTACTACGTGTACTTGGTCTCCCCAGTGGCTACTTTGGAATGAGTTGGGAGATTAATTCTCATTGGGGAACAAAGTACTATCTAAATGTCCTCGGCGACGCTGAGAGACGGTGCTCTGAGAAAGAAAAGAAATACGGACGGACAACATATGCCTCCCGGCCATGCCGAAAGGGGCAACGCAAACACTCGAAAAGGGGTATTGAGGCTCTAAAACACCGGGGACAAAATGCCTCGCCAGACGCCCAATATGAAACCCACAACACATAATCCACCATGGCTTGCGCAATCAACATCAGAGCAGCCCACCACAGGATAGCCCAGCTCAAAAGCTGCGCATTGCAGACCTCAAACCAACCGCTCAAGTAACCCTCGCCCGACAAGCAGCTCTGAATCATTCTTTGGGATCTGGTTGATCTTCAACGCAGCCTCCTTGCTCGCCTTCGCCACAATATCCACCCATGCCTGCTCATTCTCCCAAGCTTGCGCCCTCTCGACACTCTTTACACTCCAATCCCCACGAGGCGTGTTTACCATGGCCAGATTCTTGACCCCCATCCCCTGCTTGACACTGGGCCCCATCCCTTTCGGCTTCGGGAAATAACGACCTGGAGACCCCGACAGCGACCCTGCCTCGGCAACCCCAAGCACCTGCTCCCTCTTCAACTCCGCAACACTCGGAAAGTCTGCTCCACTCCCACCATCAGCGCTCCACACACTCCCCTTCTCTGCCAACACAGCCGAATACCCATATAAGGACCTCCCCCCCATTGCCTCTCCAACCCGCTGCTCCTCTCCTTTCACCCTCATCATCTCGTTCAGCTGCGTCGTGAGACGCGCTTGTTTATCCGCAAGGGCATCAGCCCGCAGACCGGCATATTCGGATGCAGATAGTGGGAAAGCCGGAGAGCCAAGCAAATCTAGGTGCCCCGCGTTGCGCCTCAAGGTTGTAAAGTCTCCTGAGATTGTGTGCGTATGCGAGCGCCACGTGTGTGCTGCGCTTGGGCGGGTGCTACCGTTCTTGTGGGGTGTTGAGCTACCTTGGCTAGGACCACGACTGTGGGTGTTGCCATTCTGACCAGAGGTACTATTCGCAGTTGGCATAAATGTGCTGCCATTCACATTCCCATTGCCATTCCTCCCGTCGCCGCTAGCGCCATTGTTTGATCCTGGCCCATTATCCGGATCATCGCCATTTTGCATTTGGTCCAAGCCGTTTCGCTGCCGCAGCATATGTGGAGGAGTACGCATAGTCGATGGAAGCGTGTTCCATTTCCCAGTCAGCTCGTATGCACTGGGGAAGTAGCCTGCCACATCCTCTGATGATTCCTCCGCGACCTTGTCAGAGTGAATCCGAGGTGGAGCATCCATGAGTTTTGCCGCAGACAGATCAGCGATGACGTTAGGAGCGTCGGTCGTGCGTGTCAATGAGATTCCATTTGGGGTTTCTGACCGCAATGGTATCTGATTCATGTTATTGAAGAGCATGTTCTGCTGCTGCTGATTCACTTGTTGCGTGGTGAACTGACCCATTCCGGTGTTGTCGTAGTTCTGTAGGATAAAAGGCGGCTCGGGATGGCCCTGGCTGACGTCTTGGATGCTGTTGAAAGCAAAATCATTGCCCATATGCTGCTGTGGGTGCATGTGGGGGTGGCTCGCCGGCCCGTAAGACATATCATTCACGCCAAATGAGTACTGCTGCTGGGACTGTTGTGGTTCGAACTGCAGGTTTTGCTGGATCTGATTGAAGATTTGCCCATTGCTTGGTTGCTGGCCTTGGAGGTGCTGGGGTTGATGTGGCTGCTGCACCTGGAGGGACTGTGGGGGTTGCTGGCCTTGGTAAGCTTGCCGGGCTTGATATGCTTGCATAGCTTGAGCTTGGGCTTGTTGGAGTTGCAGCGCTTGGGCTTGCTGAGCCTGAGCCTGAGCCTGTTGAGCCTGAGCCTGCTGAGCCTGTTGAAGTTGCTGCGCTTGAATCTGCTGGGCTTGTTGCATTTGCTGCGATTGGGCCTGGTCTTGCTGGATTCTATGATCTAGCTGTGTCTGCGCTGCTTCACGCTCAGCTCGCTCTTGAGAACGGCGCCGAGCATTATTCGAAATGGCCCTCAAGTGCGAAAGAGGCGTCCGAGGCCGGCCAGTCACTGGGTTTATGGTTATCGGCTCCATAAGCCCATGAAACGATGCCATCGCCGATCCATTCACCACCCGAAGCTGTGGGCCATTGTTATGCGCCGAGCTGCCAAAGATTGCGGCAATCTGAGTCTGGGCCTCTTCCTGCGTATACTGCTGTGGCTGGCCCGGCGACTCGCTCGTGAATGTGAACGTCGGCAGTACAACGCTCCCCTGTTTCAATGGATTACCCCCTCTCTCTGCATCACGTTCGTCACCAACGAACGGCGCACCTTGCCTACCACGATCCCGAGATGGGGATGGCATAAACTCTGGTGCGTCAGCACTGAGACGTGGCTGCGCAAAAGAAGCAGCAGCTTCCATTTTCTCTCTCAACTCGGCAAAATTCCGTGCCATGGCCGCCGCCTGGGCTCTATTTTCTGCTGTCGGAGGTTGTCGTTCGAGGCTCTCGATGATGGATCGCATTTGTGTTGCCACATCTATGATAGCCTGGGGGTTCGCGGACGACGGGGGTGTGGTAGGCCTAGATCCACCGCTGGTGGGCAGAACCCGCTGGACCTGGACGTGTTGGCCAGGGGTCGACATTGTCTGGGTTTCAGTAGAGGTTGCGACTACAGTTCCTAGAGGAGGGTCAGTTTGATCATCGAGATACACGGTCTACAGAGTGGTGAGGGATGCGATGTACAAACCATTGTTATTGAGCTGTGTGGTCAGCGCCCCGGGGTTCATGGGCGTGCCGCGAACTTGAGGAAGAGGTCGACTCGAGGTTAATGGCCTCGGTGCCATTGTTTCGTGAAAGTCGAGGTTCAAATGTGTGTATGAACTTTGGTTGGTGACTGATGTTTGTATACTGGAGTTGATCAGAAGATGAAAAAGTATGGTTTGTCGGAAAGGAAGTGAATATAAGAAGACTGAGAAGGTGAGGTTGTAGAGAGATGATCAAATATGCGCACAATTATTTTTGGGATCGTGGAATGACAGCAGCAGGTGCAATGACAGCAAGAAGGGGAAGTCCTAAAATCTCCATACTATCAAATCTTCACTTGGGAACTGTACATCTCAATAACGTTCTCAGTTTCTTAGGGGGCTGGGAAAGGTGAGAGTGATTGTATCAAATCTTCACTTAGGAGCTGTACATCTCAACTACGTTCTCAGTTTCTCAGGGGACTGGGAAAGGTGAGAGTGATTATGTCAAATCCTTCAGAGTTGGGCAGCGTCTAATGATAGTTTATTTTCTCATCTGATCTATGTCTGTCTTCTATGTTTATCTTCTATGTTTGTGTCTCTCCTGTCCTCCCTCTCATCTCATCTGTCTCTCTAGTTGCGCTCCGTCGCGTCTTATATGACTGCTAACATAACATGAAGTTCCCCGGTAATGTAAAACGTGGAGTGTGGCCGTATATGGTCAAAAAAATAAAATACAGAGAAGTAGTATTGGTATAGGGTATGATTCGTAAAAAAGAAGACTGCCACCTGCAGTCAGGGATATGGTGGGTAGCCAGGCGCTTCCTACTCCGGTTTACCACAGGAGAAAGGACCACGGACATGGCCAGCGCTATAACTGATGATCTGTTGGGCTGTGTTAGTAACTTTTTTCATAGGGAAACAGAAATGCTAGAGGGATCCAACTTACAATGTCGTCGACACTAGAATAGATACCGGCCACCAGGACCACGATACCGATTGCGAAAACACACAGGTTGAGAGCACCCAACGCCAGGTTCTTCGGGGTGTTCCACTTGCCCTCGCGGAGAAGCATGAACCACATGAGAGCTGGCAGGTAGAATGTGAAGCCGGAGATGAAGAGGGATGACGATATGGAGAGAAGGTCAGAGAAGAAGGGGATGATTTCGGCAATGATAAAGGCGGCGATGGTGGCGAGGATGATGTAGATGATCCAGGTAATCCAGCCCATCTTGGTGTTGACGAAGCGGATGTTTGAATTTTTGAAGATGCGGGTATGGACGAGACGTCCGAGAACAGTGGTATTGATGGAGCCGCTGATGAAGATGACTGGCAGGGCGATACCAAACGCGATGCGGCTGATCAAAGGTCCAGCAGAGAGCAGAGCCGGGCTCTTGACTTCCTGACCGACAAAGGCATAAATCAACGCGCCGGTCACAGTGTAGATGAAAATCTCTGCTGCGCCCAACGTGTAGATTGACTTCATGAAATCCGTGGGCGTGTGCATTTCGTCCATGAAGGAGAACTGGCACATGGCAAAGCTGTAGGCGAAACAGATGTTGGTGATGGCGATGAAGCCCTCTGTGAATGTGAGATCCTCCTTTGGCCATGCAGACCAGTTGACCGCGGCCAGCCCGCCTGGTGCCTTGGTGCTCTCGACACCAGTGGCAACGATGGTGATACCGATGGCGAGGACTATGGAGGCGAAGTCAACGTAACCAAGGATGGCAACCTCGGTGAAACTCGGCGGGATGGCAATGATCATGAGGATGATGGCAGAGATGACGGCCCAGATGATGGAGCAGATATTGCTTCCGGTGATGTTCTGGAAGGCAATGGTACCAGTGAGACAGTGAGAGCCAACCAGGAAGAGGAGTTGGAGGATGAGCATGACGTTGACGGCTTCATAGCCCCAGCGGCCACCCATGAGCCTTCCGGCATCGGGGTAATTGGCGACCTGAGGAAAGTTGACCTTGACCTGACCCACGATGTAGGCGGTATAGATGGCAATAAAGCCGATACCTACGGAGCAGATGACACCGGCGACCATTCCCAGCGAGGCAAAGGCTGCTGGGATGGACAAACTTCCCAGTGCGATGGCCTCGACGATGAGCACGATTGTCAGGCGTTTCCAGCCAAGACGGTTGTACTTCTGCATACCTTCCTCATAGAGATCCCTCTCCCTCTCACTCTCGCTGGCATTGCCATATAGGCTCTTGTCCTTGTCAAAGACCTCGGCGCTGGGGAGACTCGGCGTCGGCATCTCGGCCTTGCCTTTCTCCATAGATTGTGTGGCGTCCATTGTGAAACTTTTTTGAGTTATGTTGTGAAGGTGGAGGAGGAGGAGGTGAAGGAGGGGGCGAAGGAGGAGGAGGAGGCGAAGGGTGGCGGTGCCTGAACTTGCAACCGCTTTACGACTGACTTGTCGAAGAAGTTAGGAAAGTGAGTATGTATTGTCTGAATACAATCCGCATTGAATTACGTGTGGGAATGCCGGTTCTTTTAATTGTTTAGTCTGCGTTGTGGGCCCTAAAACCTTCTAGACAATCTTGACTCGCTGGAGGCTGTGGAGAGAATTCGACCCACATCGCCACCACTGCGATGCCCCCTTACCGCCGTAGAACGCCGTAGACTGCAGTAAGCACAGATTAGAGCAAGACTAAGAATCGCATTAATCACATTAGAGCATGCTTTAGAACGAACTACCGGAGACTTCCTAGTGACCACCTACCTAATTAGTTGATAGCATGGAAGTAAATTGCCTCACTCTGGCGCTTCGGTGGTGTGTTTTTGGTGTGTTTCGATGATACTCTATTACGTTTCTCAGTCCCACTCTAAGGAGACCACACTGCCTGTTTTCGCACTCCGACCTGCTCTCCCCGGCAAAAAGGCCAACGAGGCCCGCTGTAAATGATGCGTAGGCTGTGCTTTATGGCTGTTTTTTACGTACGCCGAACATGCTCCCCCGCAAAACCAACCCTTCTATAGGAGGGATCCAACTCTTCTAACTCGATCCTAACTCATTCTAACACCCTCGGGCTGCGGGGAAGTCAACTATCCCCAACAAATCCCCAATTTCCCCCAATGTTCCCCAATATTCCCCAGACGTGAGCTGACGAACCGGTCATCTTGGCATAAAACCCCGCGATGGAGGGATGAGGCTATGTCTGTCTTTGTTTGTTGTCAGGATCATATCGTATCGTATGCTAATTACATCTCGGGGGATGCGCACAGAATGGGCCTAAGGTTTCCACTTTATGTCTCTCCACAATTCATTATCACCTCCGACTCTCCGTTTGCCCGTCTTATGTTCAATTGCATAAAGTAATTTCATGAATCCATCCATCATCACATATCACAGCCATTTTCTGTATATCCGCATGTCTGCCCGACCGCTACCGTCGATGAAAAAATCAATCAGGTGAGAATGAACGAAGTTGTAAAATCTCTGCGAGCGGCAAAGTGAGGCTCGGTCGGGAAATCATGCATGACATCACGAATCGCCCTTTCCGATCATTCTGCCCATTCAACGGTTCCGCATCTGTACTATTCAACGGTTTTGCGCAGGCGGTGAGAGTCATTGCCGAACTCTCCGATTTCTTAGCGTAACAGGGATAAGGTAACCAGTGGCAGATCTTCCTTAGTCAGCAAGCAGGCGAAGCTTTATGAAGTAAGGCCGGAAAGCCCGGTAGGGGGAGGGAGACCGAAACGAAGCGGCGACGCCAGCCAATCACACACTAGCTTCTCATGCGGGGAATATTCCGCGACGGGCCCCAGCTCTCTTTCATGCCCAACGACGATAATCACTCGCAGGAACAACGCGGCAGTCCACGGTCCAAGCATGCAAGGAAGGGATGGGAAGGGGTAATCGGAATTCCCTATTTGATAAACGAGTAAGCTCGTTTGATAAATGCAGTTAGCAGTTTGTTTTAAATTAGATTTGCATTCTCATAAATGTCTTTCATATAGCTCAGCTAACAAGTCAATCGTGTACTGTGCAGGGCAGTTTGTCATAATATTGTCATAATAATGTGTATTTTATTTTGATTATATTGTGATTATATTGCGTGCATAGTAATTGCAAACATCATTCATTGCTTTATGGGTATTATGAACACTGTCCACGCGGTGTTGTTACTGCGCTAGAAGCATATATGCTTGGCACTCGCGGTACCCCCTTTCGGAAAAAGAAGGCTTATCGTCAAAATATTTATAATGCCTTCCAATGATCTTCAATTCCAACCGTGGCATTGGTCCACAATCTCACCGATCGTCAGTCCCTGGCTGCCTGGCTTCGCACATTGCAAGGCAGAAAGGCAGGTCTCCCGTCTCCCCCATACCTCCCACGTATACTGGACGAAGAAACAAACCAGCTGCTCGTTGCATACACGTAAAAAGTAAAGTCTTTCATTGATGCTAAATCCTACAACTATGCCAGTGGGTATAAACGCTCGACACGCACATCATACAATCCCCT
>JPJV01002300.1:0-16718 GCA_000750745.1 Pseudogymnoascus sp. VKM F-4281 (FW-2241)
AAAAAAAAAAAAAAAAACAATTCGTGTGATATATAACTCGGAACGACCCATCCTACTATCTCACAAGAACCTAACAGACGCACCCGGCACATCTTCCCAAACTCCAACCTTGATCTCCTCCACCTGTTAATCCCCTATAGAGAATTCCCCATAGCTACCACTTATTAGATCAGGCCCGCCCTGGCCGCCTCACCCCCTCCATCTGCCATCACCTCCTCTGCCCGCGCCTTTCCCCTCCCAATGCCACCCTCACCAACTCCCATCCGGCGCGCCACGTACCGTTGCGCCACAATACCGACGGCCAGGCTGATCACCTCCTCTACCCACTCGGCCACCCATTCACGCGGATCCACACCGCCCGACTCGATGATCTCTGCGATCTCGCGCGGCATGTTGGGGTTATACTTGTCATCCGACCGCGGGAAGGAGTGCTCCTCCGCCGATGGTGATGACGGTGACGCTGGTGTCATCGGTGACGGTGCGTCGAGCCAGGCGATCCACTTCGCCGGCACGGTCTGTGAGACAGTAGCAAATGTGATCCCATGCACTGGGTCGTGCAGGTAAACCGCAAACGAGATTAAGCTATCCGGCTTCTCCTCCTCGGCGACCGCATCGGCCTTGTCATCCTTTGCAGGCCCCTGGAACATTTCTGCCTGTGCCTCATGCGAGATGGTCTGCACAGCGAGGAAGATGTCGCTGCTGCGAACAGGGTTGGACTCGCTGAGCTGCTCTGTGGCGCGGCGGGCTGCAAGCTCGAGGCCGCCGTGCGAGGCAAAGAACTCGGTCGCATAGGCCTCGGCGCTGACGCGGACGAGCTTGGTGCCCTCAACCAACCCAGGGACAGCACCTAGATCGCGGTGCTCGTTGCCCTGGCGCCACCAGGGGCCATCGTACCAACCAGTGCGACCACCTGTGTATGCTGCGTCCGAGGTGCGTCGGGCAGAAGCCTCGTGGCCACGCTGAATGACGAGGAGGTCGCCTCCCTCGACTTGCGCCATCACGCGCGAGAAGGTGTTGTATATGAGGGGGTCGAGGGAGGGGTAGCCAATGAAGTCGTGCGTGATGTGAATCTGAAGACGCTCGTGCGACGAGATGGGCGGGGCGATGGTGTGTAGGATGTTGGTGAATGTTGGGAGGGCTCGAGAGCTCAGCTCACCACCTGCCGGAAGTTAGGAGTTTATTCATCGTTGTTAGGTGTTGGGTTTCTCATACCAAATCCTCGTAATGCGCCCACGTTGCCCTTGACCTGCTCCGCCCAACGCTTAGCTTCCTCATTCTGCTGAATCTCCTTCACTGCGGCCTCGGCCGTCTTCACTGCAGCGCTGGCCGTGGCCAGAATCCCACCCCACCATCCGCCCCCAGCAGCAGCTTGCTCAGCAGCCGGCTCGGCGATTCGAGCCTTCTTCTCGGCCTCTTGGAGCTCGCTGCTCGTCGCCGAGGGCGTGAAGCTCGTGTGGTATGACCGGGTGCTATCGACCGACTTCCTCTTATCCTCGCTCGTTCGTGTTGATGCTTGCGGCAGAGGACTGCCCACCGACGCGCGCTTGGTGGGAGAGCTGGTCCCGCCAACGGGCGTTGCGATTCGTGGCCTTGCGTCGGGCTGTGGCTTGCCCAGATTCTCCAGCTCAGCGAGCTCAGCTTCTATCTCCTCAGCGGTCTGGGCGCGAGGGGCAGGCTTCTTCGTCTTGGAAGCATCGGCCTTGGTCGTGGTGGCAGGCAGGTCCTCCCCACCCTCCTCCAGCCCTTCGAACATCTTCTTGAGCTCGTCATCGGTCGCGGCCTTTTCCTTCTTTGCGGCCATAGTGTCGTGTTGCTGTAGTGGTGGTGTACTTGTCATCAATGAGCCAGTTCTTGTGTTGTTATTGTAGTATCGAGCGGGGCTATTGAAGAGTGGTGTTGACAATAGGAAGCGCTCCTCTATTGTGCAGCTATTGATGGTATTGTATGGCCTTGTCGTGGTTCCCGGGTTACATGGGGCTCTCAATTAGGTCACTTGTACCTTATGGTTGTTCGTAGTATGGTATGGTACATGGGGCGCCGTAAGCGAGGAAATAAATAAGAATAAAAATCGCTGATTGGCTGCAGCCCACTGGTGGTTTGGCAGAGAGGCTGACCAGATACCCGAACAGGTCAAATGAGATAAAAGTTGACAATTCGGTGCTTTCATCAGTACAATAGAGAGCGACAATACCCCAACCACCTTATTCATTATCCTGTCTATAGCCATTGTCCCTCTTGGGCATCCTCTCTCTGCTGCTTTATATAATTCTTTTCTTCTCTAAGCGTTTCCTCAGCTTCTCGTTTTTCTTTACGTATACATACACGTTTCGCCTCAAATACAAGCATCCCTGATTCAGGCAAAAGCAGCGTTCAGAACACCACAGAATCATTCACCTGGAAAGAACACAACAATGGCGGAGTCACAGGCTTCCATGAGCTGCCCAAGCTGCAATGCGAGTTATGATGCTGCAGACCTTCAGGTATGAATGGCTTTATCACTTTCCATGAAACTACGTGCACAGTCACGTGCATGTTCATTTTTGATGAACACGTTCTGACACAGACAGGAGTACCGCGACCACGTAGAATCATGTGTCCGACCAGGCTTAGCTGAAAGTGATGATGAGTCTGATGCTAGCCAGACGAGCAGCCCCCCAGGTTTCGTTCGTGGCGAAGATGCACGTCTCCCACCGGCCTATTCTCTCACCGAGGTGGAAATCTATCCCGAGCGCAGGGAGCTCGATGAAGATGAAGAGCCTCTCCCAGAGTTTCGATTGGCCAAAATTACCGATGTCGAAGTGTTTGGAGAAAACCTAGCTGATTGTGAAAACCTTCCAATTGATGAGCACTTTCAGCGTGTTCTCAATGCCCAGCAGGCAATGGTCGAGTACCAAGATGAGTGGATGGACCTTGAGAAATGTGTGAAGACGTATCGCCTCCCTAATATGATCTCCATCGAGGAGGAGCTCGAAAGGGAACGCGGTCGAGGCAGAGGTGTGCCCAAGGACGTCGCAAAGCCCGCCCAAAAGGTTATCAACCCAAGAGCACTGCCAGTGCGAAATGACGACCCGGAAAAATGGTTCTACACCGATGATTTCCAGCTTATGCAAGATCGACTGGAGGCATCAGTTTATGGGTACCTTGTGAAAGAAGGCACCAAAGATATAGGCCGCCAGGATCCAATCGGCCAGCGGCCGAGACGGCTTGGCCAGAACCAACGAGATCTTCGTGCTCGCGCTCCTGCGCAAAAGATTCCGACGGGAGAGGCGGCTGAAGAGTCTGGTGAAGAGACTGCGCCCCTAAACCTGGTTAATGAGGCTCTTATGATCGAAGGTGGACGCGGGAAGCGCGAGAAGAGACCTTCAACCCGCGTGGCTTCGGAATCGCGAGCGTCTACTCCTCCACCTGCGCCACGAGGCCGACCGCCTCGCAAGAATGCAAAGACACGCCTACAAGAGATAGAAGCCGACCCAACCGCTGGCGAAACAATGGTCTCCACCGAGAAGTGGGTTGACAATGTCGGTGATGCCGAATCAAGGCGCGGCTCATCGCCAACCGTGTCGACAGGCCCATCAACGGATTGGAGCAGCGATGAAGAAGTCCCAGATAGGGAATACGGCACGAAGAGGCGCAGACTCGACACGTCTGATTTCGAGTCGGCCAAAAAGGCAAAGAAGGCAAAGACGATTGCGGTCGATGCCTCGGTCAATTCAAGCGTGGCCGACGCAGATGCTATTGCGAAGGAAAAATCGATCAAACGCAGCGAAGGCGCCAAGATGGGCTGGGCGAAACGGAAGGCCGAGCTGCAACAGCAGCGCAAGTCTTCTACCAGGGCCACAAGTCAGGACGACAATGAAGGCGATGACAGCGAGCTAAAGGATACCACAATCGAAGGCGATAGGCCCAAGCCATACCCAAGGAAGTATGCCAAGAAGAGCAAGAAAGAGCCCGTGTATACGACGCTGCCTGATGGGACCATCAAGAAGGAGAAGTCGGCCGCGACCATCAACATGGAGCGAAGGTGGGCCAAGAAGAGGGAGGCAGAGGCGCTGGGATTGGAGCCTCCAAAGATTGGTCGTTATAAGAAATCGGAATTGGCGGCGATGAAGGCTTCACAGGATGGACAACCTACCGGCAGCCCAGATGATCGTTCTGAGCCGAAACTTGCTCCCAAAAAGCGCAAGGTGTCGTCTGCCGATGACGAGCCTGCTGGTGGCGACATGCGTACCGATCAGAGTGAGAATGCCCAGGCATTGGAGAATGCGACGGCCAAGCGACGCAAGAAGGATTCTGGGCCTCCAGAGACTGGCGAAAATATGACATCACAAGGCGGCGCTGCTGTAAGTGAAGCATATGCTGCAAGCAATTTTTACGGAGCCAAGCCGAACTCTGGTCGCAAGGCAAAGAGAGCACCCACCGAGGCAAGCATGCATACTCCTGGGGCAGTTCCCACTTTCCATAACCATCAATACGAAGGACTCGGGCACGTTCACCACTGGTCCCCGCCATCGCAACCAGCACGGAAACCCACAGCGCGACACGTCGCTGGCAAAGGCAAAAAAGGTATTACGACCGCATCTCATCATAATAACAAAAGAAATGATGGCCCTCTTCTTCAGCTCTCTTCGGCTCCTGGTAATGAAAATGCTGGTCCAGAGTTTCAAAACGCCCCAAGTGGTGCGGAGACTTTGGCCATTGCTACCACAACAGAAGCTGTCGGCTGCACTACAAGGAGTCGAAGCCGCCTGGCAGTCTTAAACATACAAACAATTACGCATATTGCTGCTGCTCCTCCAGCGAAGAAACCTGTCGCAACCTCCAAAACAACTGCAGTTCCAAGTCACGCAGAAACGGGTCCAGTGACCACCACCGCAAAAAAGCCATTACGTTTAATTCTCTTCAACGGTGCACAGGGATCTTCTAGGCCTGAGCCTGGGCCACAGCATGAGCCAGTGCGCGAACCCAAGGAGCTCGAGCATAAAGTATTGAGCGGACGCATAACTCGTGCGCGGAGAGGTCCAGTGGCCTCCATCAAGCAGGAACATGATCCTGAACCAAGACGTCCCGTTCGTCGAGCCAAAAAGAGCCCAGTGGCTTTAGCGGTGCCACATGCCAAAGCAGTTCCTCTTTGCGACGCGCCAAAACCCAGCAAAGCTGATAAATCCATTGCTCCAGACATCCCTCAGACTTTGGTCAGCGGTGCGTCGTCTCATGACAACGGCCCCTTCCCAACCCCAGCTGCAGCAGCAGGCGAGCCCGCGGAGAGAGAATCCGGGTCTGGATCGTTGGGGAGACCGAAGAGGAACAGACATCCCCCAAACAAATACCAAGGTTATTAAACCTGTCACTTTTCTCACTGTTGATCACAAAAACGAGGCCAAACATGGCCTAGAGAGAATAAAATACTGATGCTATCGAAGTTGACCTTGACGAAACACCTTCATCCACACACCACATGGGTCACAGAATTCACACCCCGCACGAATCCATGAGCCGACACATTTTGCCTCAAGGTGCACCATTCATCGCATATGAAACGCCCGATGCGTCCCCTCAGCGCCCATCGACGCTTAAACACAAGAGCAGCAGCCGCTCCAATATGGAAGTCGAATACTCAGCCTCTCACAGGGAAACCCCAACCCACACAGCACCAACGGACCCCGATGCCATTGCTGCTGCGAAAGCCAAAGAAGCAGCACGCGCCGCAAAATCGGAGAAGATGAAGGCAATAACAAAAGGTATTTCCTAGTCCACCGTCTTTCCAATCGCACCGCGACTAACACTCTCTCAGCTCGCTGGGCAAGCGGCGAAATGGAAGCTGTAATGGCGCGCAAAAAGGCCAACAACGCGGCTAAACGCGCCGCTGAGGCAGCCCTCCCCTCCTCCTCCAGCACGAAACCCAAAAAAGGTGCCGACGCATCTACCAAAGCGCCCAAAGACCATAAACGTCGCCAGACACATGGCGGCCCCACTGAGAAACCGCGACCAGCACCACTAGGAAAGCCACCATACACCACCGGACGCAAGATGTCAGAGTATGAGCAATTTCTCGCGCTAACGTCGCCGTCTGGGCCCGGGTCACCGCTGCCGCCGCGGGGGCGCCGACCAGCGGCCCTGCGGGCGTCGCAGAGCCTTGCGCTGCGGGATACGGACGATGAGAGCCAGACAGAGGACGCAGCACATGGAGAAGAGGAAGATGAGATGGAGGACATGCTCGATTTGCAGTTTGCCTCGGAATACGATCACTACCAGGCACTAGCAAGTCCGGAGAGTACTATTGTGCTTGGGAAGAGAGTGAGGCGGCCAGTTGGAGGACTAAAGGAGGCGATGGAAATCGAGAAGGGAGGTGAAGCTTCCGACGTGTAGTTATGCATTGGCGTGTAGTGTTGGATTAAATTAGCGCATTCATCGGGGGGAGTTTTTTACTACTTGAATACTTTCGCCTCTGATTAGAATGGCAATGGGGCCGTATATACGTTTGCGCAGGTACGCAGGTTTTCCCTCAACAGGAGGGTTAGATCGCACAATACACGAAGAATCCCAAATAATCAGTACGTTGTCATATCAGTAACCAAAATTCTAATCCATTCGTGTGATCATCATCGCTGCAACGCTATGCTAATTATGCTCTCCACACCGACGACACATCCCCTAAATACATCTATAAATACATATACATTTTTTCCCTCCCATCATTACTCTGGTACCTCCAACACATCCGACAGCTGGCGTCTCCCCGCGCCCAAATCATCTCTCATAGACTGCTTGCTCCTCTTCCGGCGTAGGCTCTTCTTCTGCCCCGATGACAGGGTTGAGGTATCACTCCCGCTACTATTCCCCATGTCACCCCTGTCAGTGCTCCTCCCACGCATGCCTGCAGCTCTGATGCCAGCCCTCGCAACACCATTCACTCTCCTCTTTGAACCGTTCGAACCGGCACCACTAGCATAGAATTCCACGGCACCCCACACCGCCGCCACTGCGACTGCAATACAGTCAACCACATGGACAACCCACCACATCCATGCCCTCACAGCCCTGCAATTCGCGAACCCGCTCTGCCACTCGCCGGTCTCATCAAGCCAGAGGCTCATTAAGCCGAGGTTGCCCGAGAAATCGCCCATGACGCTGCGCACTGTGACCTCCCTAAGACCTGGGAGTGACGGGTTTGTCGGGATTCCTTGTGCCTGCGCGGCGGACCAGCGGCGAGCCTCCCACTTTGGCTCGGGAGAGGTCTGGTTGATGAAGTGGTATACGTCGCAACCCTCATGGTCATGGCCAGTGAGTACGATGCCCCTGCGTCCCTTCCCTCCACCTGGCTGGACAGGGCTAGACGACTTGCCGAATATGCTCTCGAGGATACCGCGCGAGGCGGCGTCAGAGAGATGGTTCTGCTCTCTGATGCCGTGGGGGAATGCGCCGTCCTCGCCGGCTCCGTAAAAGTCGAAGAGCGGTCCATCGCTGCAGACACCGTCTATTTTATGGAGCGGGATGTGCGTGAGGAGGATGGTGAAGACGCCGCTCTGCTCGACTGGGTAGGTGGACCCTACTATTTCGTTGATGAAGTCGTATGTGTCTGTTTGCAGCTTTGGCGCATAGACGGGGGTATCGAGATTCATGTTATTCAAAACGACCACGCGGAGGGTTGGCGCCTGTTGTTGCGATTCGGGGCCGGCAGGAAGTCGGAATTCGAGGGCATAGTTCAGTCGGCCGAATGCGCGCTCAAAGCGGGAGGCTCGCTCGTGAGTGAGATCGCCTCCGTAACCGATGTCGTGGTTCCCGGCTACGTTCATCAGGCGCGTGGACCACGCCTGCGCGTCCTCGCCGATGGTATGGAAGGGCTGGCTGAGGGGTTCCTGACCACCATTGGCAACAGCGATAGGGGGCATCGTGGAGTGTATGAGGTCGTCACTGATCTTCTCATGCTCCGGGAAGACGCGGTCCCAGAAGCGGCCGCTGCGCCATTCGAATTCGTCGTCGTCGATCCATTGGCTACCGAGTAGATCGCCGAGGACGGTGACGTGTGTTGGGCGGGACCACCATCGCACGGTGCGGTAGACGTGCGCAAGGTATAGGTCGTTCCCCCAGAGGTCGAGGCGCTTGAGGCCGTAGCGGGCGAGGCGGGGCAGATCGTCGAGCCAGAAGTCGATGTTGGCGTGGAGAGCAGTACGGGTGCGCTGGAGTATGGATTCAGAGGAGTTGAAAGTCTCAAAGAAGGCATGGAGGTTTGTCAGGGAAGTGGCGGTTGGGTCGAGGGAGCTGGAGCCTTCGAGCTGCGGGTCACCGACCGCGAGGAGGCGGAAGGGCGTGGTCGCAGGAACGGTAGGGCTGAGGGGTGTGTGTGAGAGGGCAGTTCTCACAAAGGCATTGCTGAAGATTGAGGACCCTGGGGTGGGAAAGGCGCAGCCGTGGAATAGGGGGTAGTAGTAGAGGTAGGTCGTGGAGATTAGGGAGAAGGGGACGAGGAGGAAGAAGAGGACATTGCGGAGCAGAAACAGGAGGAACATGGGAAAGAGAGGAGGAGCTCGCCGGGCGCGGCAGAAAGTGGTCGTCGTAGCAGTCGTATGGGGGGAGAGGGAAAGAGGAGATAATCAGCGGCTCTGGTGACACGCGACAGCAGTCAACTCGCGGCTCGCTCGCGTGGCATTGGTCGGCCAGGGGTCAGAGAAATAGTCGCGCGGAGAATTTCCGCATCACGGGATACTAGTCATGTGATGCGGTAGCTGTCTGATATCGGGATAATCACGTGACCGATGGCTGAGCTGTGCAGTTGTGTGGACGAATGCACCGACAAAATTAGATTTCGCGTTCTACTCCTCTCCACCGCGAATAATGAGTATTTCTACGGTGAACTCGGTGTCTGAGAAAACCATGAGAACATCCTGAGAACATCAAATATTATGAAAATGGGGAGGTTGCTTTTGGCTTTTGACTACCTTATCAACCAGGGACTCTCCGTCAACGCGCTGGCGGGGAAAGCGGTGGGGGGGAGGGGCGTGACTTGCAACTTGGAGATACAAACGTGACAAGGACACGCGATAAGAAGATAAGGAGATAATGGAAAGGGAAGGGCATGGCGGCGTATCACCGGCGTCGGGGAATACCCACGCCGACTCATGTCCCACTTTCGTTGTTGGCCTTGTTGCCTTATTGCTGACGTTGTTGCCTGAATATCAGCCTTGTCGCCTTATTGCCTAATAAAATGGAGATTTTTGTTTGCTGTTGCTCTCTCCAAGAAACGGAAAACGCCACTAGCGCATTAGTCTACCCCTCACCTGCCGTATAGGGTATAGTCGTATCTCCACGCCGCAGGTAACCGCTACTGTGCCAGGCTGTGCTAGTGTTCTTTGGTACTAGCCCCTGAACGGGCTGACCGAACGCAACACACACCAGCACTTGACCACCCATCACAACTGCAAGCCCGTGACCAATCTCAACAACCATGGCGGCCACTTTTCCCAGTTGTGTCGCATGCACAGTGACGACGCGGCTCAATGTGGGGGCCGGCGAAGAGGGCGAAGAGGGCGGCGAGTCGGCCATCCCACTCTTTTCCCGCCCCTCCTCCAACAAATATCTCACCCACCATATCCCATCCGGTGCCGTACTGTACTGTTGCTATACTAGTAGGGCCGACAACGCTGTCCCCTCATCCCCACACTCAGTCCCTGCTGAGACCCTGCTGAATGCAGGGATGCACCATGCCGTGTGGAGTATGGTCTGCAGTAGAGTCTGCCATCGTCTCCAGTATTCCTTCGTTCTCCTACGTTGGTCTCCTGTATAGTTGCATCACTGTTGATCATGTCCCGTTTACAGCTTAGCACCTGATGATCGGTGTAACTAATCACTCGCGAGCCTCGCCGCTGGAGCGAGAGTGTAATCGAATCTCCTCCAGCTCCCAGCTACTTCCTCTTCCTCTTCCTCTTCCTCTTTCTCTTCCTCTTCTTCATCATCTTCATCATCTTCAAACTCTCTCACACGCGACATGAAGGACTTCAAAAAGGAAGACGATGGTGGTGTCATCGTCGAGGAGGAGACGGAGCTGGGCACCATCCTCACCACCAATCCCGAGTACAATCTCACTCAAGGCCATAATCAGCTTGAGCGCGGCCTCAAGAGTCGTCACATCCAATTCCTGGCTTTGGGTATGCCCGCTTTTTCTCCTCCCTCCTCTCTCCCTGCGCCTTGCGCTCCAATCCCCCCCAATTCTCTCATCTGAGTAAACAACTGACATCCCACAGGTGGTGCAATTGGAACCGGTCTCTTCGTGGGCTCCGGCACTATCCTCGCGGAGTCAGGTCCCGCCCCTCTCTTCATGTCCTACCTCTCCATGATGTGTGTCGTCTGGTGTGTCATGAACAACCTCGCAGAAATGGTCACCTACCTGCCCATGAAGGGTATCTCTGTCCCCTACTTTGTAGACCGTTTCGTAGACCCCAGTCTGTCCTTTGCCGCTGGCTGGAACTACTGGTACGCATATGCAATGTTGGTCGCGGCCGAGGCTAGCGCTGCCGCAATCATTCTCGACTACTGGGAGGCACCCGTCCACGTCGCTGTATGGATCACCATGGTCCTCTTCATCGTCCTTCTGCTCAACGTAATCGCCGTCTCCTTCTTCGGAGAGGCCGAGTTCTGGTTCGCCAGTATTAAGCTCATCACCATCCTCGGTCTCATCCTCCTCGGCTTCGTCCTCTTCTTCGGTGGCGGACCCAATCACGACCGGCTCGGGTTCAGGTATTGGAAGGTGCCGGGCGCCTTTAAAGAATACAGGGCACCCGGCGATACGGGCAAGTTCTTGGCCTACTGGCACGCCTTTGTCAAGGCCGGCTTCGCCTTCATCACCTCCCCCGAATTGATCGCCATCGCCGCGGGTGAGACCGTCGACCCGCGCCGCAACATCCCCAAGGCCGCCAAGCGTTTCGTGTGGCGTCTCGCGATCTTCTACGGCTTCGGATCCCTCATCATCGGTGTCATCGTGAGCTCCGACAACGGGAGACTAGACGGCACGGGTAACGCGGCCGCGAGTCCCTTTGTTATTGGCATCCAAGCGGCTGGCATCAGGGGCCTCAACCACGCCATCAACGGTGCCATCCTGACATCCGCCTGGTCGGCGGGCAACTCCTTTCTGTACTCTGGCTCGCGTGTGCTATATTCCATGTCACTGACGGGCCAGGCACCCAAGTTTTTCAACCGAACCTCCAAGAATGGTGTGCCGTACGTCGCGGTGCTCTTCACATGGGCCTTCTCGCTGCTGGCGTACCTCAACGTGTCCAACACGGGTATCACGGTGTTCAACTGGTTCGTCAACATCAGCACAATCTCGGGCTTCATCGCCTGGATCGTCGTCATGATCACATACCTGCGCTTCCGCGCCGCCTTTGAGTACCACGGCCTGTTGCACACGCTGCCATACCGCACGCCGTTACAGCCATACACAACTTGGGTTGTGCTCTTCGTCGTCTCGCTCCTAACCATCACCAACGGCTTCCAGATCTTCTTTACGGGCTATTGGGATGTAAAAGACTTCATCGCGGCGTACATCACGCTGCCCATTTTCTTTGTGCTGTACTTTGGACACAAGATTTGGTTCCGCACCCCCTTCGCTAAGCCCATCTCGGAGATCGATATCACCACCGGCAAGATGGAGATGGATGAGCTGGCCGCACTGGAGGTCAAGCGTGTGCCGAAGAATTTCCTGCAGCGGGCGTGGTTCTGGCTTGCCTAGACATGGGTATTGGGGGGAGGAGATGAGAGAGATGTGGAATTTGGAACGAATAGGAGGTTTCATATATATTTATCCAACTTTTAGACCAGTATGCTATTTTATTAAGCCGATTTGGCCTTTGTACAAGTCTCACATTAGTGTAGGTTGGGGGTGGATACAAATCCCCTGTAAATCTTGGATCTAAAAGGATATAAGCATATCTACCTGGATAGTACGTACGTGGTTGACAGGCGCATTAGAGTGAAGCTTTCCAAGGTGGAGGGGTGGAGGGGTGGAGGGGTGGAGGGGTGGATCTTATATCGGTCTTCCCTCCCCGATGAGCGCAACAAAGTTTCTCCGACTTTTTCATCTGATGCGGCCGCAACACCCGACATCCAAACGCAACTTCAGTCCACACACGGATCTAGAGCTCTATCCCCCACCTACCCACCAATTCACGAACCCTCAAACAACCTCCTACCGCCACATATTGACGCGCGCATTTATACTCTGCTCGAGATATTGTTGTAGAAAGAAAGGACATACCAGTGAAGATGACTGGACGCGGTGGAGGTGGTGGTGGTGGGCGCAGGGTTTTGTTGCCGCCAATGTATGTTCCACTCCAGCCCTTAGGGGGAGCGCGTCGTGGGCGCGATTGCACTTGTTGTTTTGTGATTGGGAGGCTCGTACTGACGATGTGGTGTAGCAATATGATTTTCAAGTTGTTGCAGACGGTGAGTGCGAAGTTCACAACGTTCGTCGTGTGATGGGCTGGAGATGTAGCTTTGAGAGGGGGGCCGGACGAATGCCACACCATGGCACCGGTTCAAAGCTACACTCTTCGAGACAGCATAAACGACTTTCTATGCGGTATACATACTGACATCTCCAGAACTCCACAGTGTCCATCTGGCTGTACGAGCAAATCGCCATCCGCATCGAAGGGAAGATCAGGGTGAGTCTCCTAATATGGCGCACATTACCATGTGCATCTGCTGACGGGGACAGGGATTCGATGAGTTCATGAACCTCGTTGTCGACGACGCGATCGAGGTCGGGCAGGTCACAAAGACGAATGACACGGAGACGAGGAGGCCGCTAGGTACGGATGCCGCGGGTGTGGGTGATGCGAATGGATAAAGATGCTGACTATTTTTGCAGGGAGGATTCTTCTAAAGGGCGACAACGTGTCGTTGATCCAGAGCCTGTCAGGTTGAAGGGTTTGGGTCGCTTGGAGATGTATACCGCGTATATGGCTGTTGCGGATGGGATGGCGCTTGGGGGTGACGAGGCCTTTGAAAAGCTAGTTAGTTCAGGATGCGTGGTGCCTGGGGGGGGCGTTATGACGCATATATGCCGATGGTGAATGGACCGAAAACGAGCTTGACCGAGTATCTGTGATGATGCTTGAGTGTTCGTTCTACTGCACGTTTTGCATGTTGAGGTAGATCTTATGCTGCTCCTGGGGGGGAAGATCAAATATTCAAATGCAGTGATGATAGGGTTCGGAGACTTTTGGGTTTATGCAGTGTGATGTTCCATTTTATGTTGAAATGGGTTTCTCACGAGAAAGTCACACCAATCACCATAACTCGCCATATTCAACGCACATCACGTACTATGTTCGTCTACATCTTACTTACGCCCTCAAATCTCGTATCTGGGTTCATGGGGACTTGTCTGGTGAGGGCACTTTGTAACAATCGGGATACCGGCTGGGTCAGAGCCCATGGGCCAGAATTAATCCTGTGGTGCTCTGCAACGTCCCCAGCCTCCCGTTTGAATGTTTCCCAAAATGGTGTCCTGCTGGAGGTTGTACTCCTGACGTCTTGCAATCGAGTTTCCCCAGACGGGCTTTCCACAGTCGAGTGAAGATAAATTGGGTCGACGTGGACGGGGCTAGCTACAAAAACCCTGATATCATCGCGTCTGTTAATAGCAGGGAGAGTAACTTTGAATATCTGTGATATTATAATCAGATATGAGAAGGCGCGAGTTGGACACTCACGTGATGTGAATACACAGGGTGGCTGCGCCTCCCGTTTAGGATGCCTAAGTTGGGACAGACTTGACGCCACCAAAACCACTTCCTTGTTCCCGTGTGCAGCCCATGGCAATATTGCCCTGTAGGTCGGTCTGCCTTGTCCACTCGACCCATACCAAAGTTTTCCAAGACCACACAGCGAGGGCAACAAGAACTTACCGGAGGATCTCCAAGACCCATAGAGTGGACCTCTTGTCAGCCTACAGACCAAGACAAAGCTTAAACACGCTGAATGCTCAAAGCCAATGTTAAGGCGCTCTTAACCCCGAGCTTTCTCATCATATCGCATCAAAACGTGGCCGACGGCTGTGTCGTATCGCAGATTGCCCACAAGCGCTGACACAAGGCTGTGGGCTGACTTCGGACCCCGTTTCTATTTATCAAATGTGAGACGAGACCGAGCCAAGCTGCAGCCACGGCGGCTGGACCATCACTCTCTGCCAACTCATCCAACAACGAAAGTATTTATCTGCTGGTGCCCTTCCTCGTTGTGGTCGCTCATACAACCCAACCAAGACAAGAAAGTCGTGCTTGTTCCCGCTCTTGGCACGCCCAAGGCGACGACTCTCCAACATGTCATTTCTCAAGCGCAAACCCCAAACGGCTGGCAACAATGCACAAAACGGGCAGGCCAATGGCGTGCGCCCCAACTCTGCCGGCCAGGCGCCTCCGATATATACGCCCACCAATGACAATCCAACCAACCTCACCGAGGCAGAGATGCTGAGCGCCGCTGCAGGGCACGGGAATGCTGCCGAACCTGACATTGCATGGGCCTTTTCAAATCTGAAAATCAAGGAGGGCGCAAATGGATTCCCGACCCCGGAACAGACTTTGGGCCACCTCAAGCTTCTCGAGGCATTCTATGCGCTCAAGGACGAGGTCGCATATACTGACGGGGCCTTTGGGTTATTTGATTGTCGGGCTCCGGGTACAGAGGAATCTGTTGCCGGAGACCAACCGGCTACGATCAAGAGACTCGAGGCCTTGGCTCAGATTAGGGAGAAGAGATGGGCGCTGTACGTGGCGCGAGCTGCGGATCGGTTCGAGTCGTGGTGGACCAGGGTTCTCATGCCAATGGACAAAGTATTCTGCAATAGTCTGGGCCTATCGCGAGGTGTTTCGAGGCTACGCACATATGATCTTTCAGATATTACATCGTGGAATAAGTTTGTTGACGATCCTGAATTGAACAAGTTTGTCAACCACTCGGCAACTGGCTGGAAGCCGATACGATGGGTATGGACTCGCGATATGCTTCCTCCTCTGGGTAATGTCCACTACTGCATTAAGCAAAACTATGGCTAACAAACGTACAGACGTTCTCATGGTTTGGCATTCCTTCATGCTCAACCCGCGCAATTATCTGGAAGACTGCATGCGGTTCGGACTGAGAGATACCTGGTACGCCGGGATGCCATGGAAAGCCGTCAATGAATCCATCAATGACAGCTTCTCCTACGAAGTCACCGATGCCGCAAGATACAAATGGACCTCTGCAACGCATCGGCCGTGGAGCAATCTGGACGAGGCCTCTGTGAAGACGCTAAAATGCCCGCGTTGCTCGACGTTACAATCGATCCCATGGACAACGGCGTCTATGGATGAATCAGCCCGCCACAATTGGGACATGGAGTATGTGGGTCGTGGCTATGCGGAACCAAACCTGCGGCTGTCGTGCCCAGTATGTATCCTGAACATCACCCACGATATTCTCAGGGTCGCAAAATTCAGAGGGGATGCCGAGGATCTATTGCGATCCGATTACCCCATGGGTGGCACTGTCGTCCCGGGAGCAAACGGGACGCCAATCGCGTTGCGCGAACACCTACCGACCGCAGTCCCGCAGTCGTTTCCAAACCGCCTCATCAAGGATCATTTGAGATCAGAGATTCTCAACCTCATCTCAGAGGACTATGGGTTAGAGTATTGCCGGACCGGCAACTTGATCTATGTTCGCAGTTTGATCGAGCAGTCTATTGGGGACAAGTCCATCATTGCAAAGATTAATGGATATGCAACTAGCGGGAGAACGTATCCAGACGAACGCCTGGCCGTGAGACAAATGATGTCAAGGTATTGGAGTAACCACTCACTCTTCTCCATGGAGCTCAGCTCGGCCGTAATCCGCCAGGGCTCATTTGTGGACAAGATGCACAAGATTGACTGGCTGCATAGCCCAACGGCCCTGTCCACCATGGAGCGTCTCCTAATCAAGTATGAACGCTTCTTTCGTATTATGGCGTTGAATTATGGCAAAACGGCCGTCCCAACACTGGATGTCGACCTTGCTTGGCACACGCACCAGCTTTCGCCGCGACAGTACTACCTGTTTTCAATACGAATGACTATTGATCGCTTCATTGACCACGATGATAAGATTGACGAGGAAAAGCTCAGCGAGGGTTTCGAATGGACGTCCAAGGAGTACGAAAAGACCTATAATACAGTCTACTCTGAATGCACCTGCTGGTACTGCGAGGCCATCCGCGCCAAGCACGTGAACCCAGCCAACAGCCTGTTCAAGACGTCCTCGAGGCACGACAAGATTGCTGACGAGTTTTACAACAGCGGTGCGGCGAAGTTCTGCCCGCCCAGTAACAGCGCGCACATTAGCGCACACAACGCCGTGCCCGTGGTTGCCGATCCGATGAGCAAGAAAGTGTCTGATAGGCTGGCTGCAGCGCGGAAGAAGCAGTTGGATGAGGCTTATGAAAAGGCATGCAAGCGCGCCATCAAGCGCGGCAGACCCGTGCCACCAAAGGAGCAGTTCGTCGCCAACCACTACGGGATGGCATACGCGTCGCCATACCCGTACGGGATGATGTACATGTCGGTATGTATAGAATTATTTTTGGGTTTTTGGCTTTGCTAACTCGTTTTGCAGCCCTTCATGTACCCGTATGGGTTGTACTATATGCCGATGGGGGTGGGTGTCTACGGCGCGTGTGCGGCTGGTACGTGCAATGGTGG
>JPJV01002301.1:0-25444 GCA_000750745.1 Pseudogymnoascus sp. VKM F-4281 (FW-2241)
CATCTCCGCCCCTCTCCGCCCCTCCCCGCCCCGCTCCTCCAAACATCATACCGCAATTTGCTTGGCACCCCTTTTCATCCCACCACGAGGAGCCTTAGCGCCGCCACGGAGCGATGGGGATGCACTGACCGTGGGCCGATGAGCTATCGCGTATTTACAGTACGTCCGCGCCGTGCAGGGGTGTGGTTTTTGTTCCTCGTGGCACCCTGGTCTCTGGGTCATGGGTGGTGTCCAGCAAACATGTCGACAGAACGCCAAAACGCCAAAACGCCAAAACGCCACACAGTTGGGATGGGGATGGGGAGATGGGGGAGATGGGCCATCGAGAGTGCCACGTACGCTTTTGGATATATGTGTATAATACGCATCTATGCATATAAATAAAGTAATGCACACACACCGTACCGTACCGTACCGTACGGCACGCATGGTGATGCTCGTACAGCGCGGAGTAATACAGCTGAGCGGTTATTCGAGCAATGGCAATGGCGGCACGCACGACAGAGGGCTGGCGGCATGTCGTAGCGACCTGAGACATTTCGCCCGCTGACCCTTCGCTGATGCAGAACAGAACCCACCGATGCGCCGGGTTCCCCTCTCCTCAGCGCTGTATCCACACACCAGGGTTGACCTACTCAGCATCTCGCTGGGCATAACCCGCATGCATGCTCCTTCTCCATAGCTTGCGTAGGGGGTTGCCACAGTGCTTACAGGGTATGCAAGCACTGGAAACCCCCTCGCTCGGGGAGACAACACCCCGTGTGCGTGCACGGGATCCCGCATGCAGGTACGAAAAGCGCGGGCCTTGCGAGGCTGCTGCGCCGCAGTGGCGAGCAAGTCGAGTGAGTGAGGAGAGGAGGGTCAGGGCAGGGACAGTACAGTAGAAGTAGCAGGAAGTAAGCCACGGTACCCGACCGTCAGCGTGAAATAATTTCCTTCTGCTCGGATTGATGGTTGTCGTATTTCAGCCTGTCGCGGCCCGGGTTGGGATGACAGGTGCAGATAGATACCTTGCACCCTCGCCTCTGCATCATCTCATCTCATCTCATCCCATCTCACCCCATCCCCTATCATGCAGCTCGACCATCAGCCCTCTTTCCCCCCCCTCCTCCGTCAGGCGCCCGGCAGGAGGCACATTCCGCCTGCATCCCCTGCCGAGACAACACCCCAAATTGCCACTGGCGCCCAGACGGAAAATTCATCCACCCACCACTTTACACAACCCGCTTCAGCCACCATTCGAAGGTCTGATAGCCGGGCTCAGCCGCCACGCAGAGCACAGTCCATCGAAGGCTTAACCCCGCCTTGCCTCTTGGGACTCCAGACTGCATGTACAGTAGTGTATGAGGAAGGAGTACTCCACAGCGATGAAACAAACATCGTCACCTTCTCAGACGGGGCGAGGGCGAGACCATGATCTATTCGCCTTAGGGTTGACGGACTCGTGTCTAGTGCCGAGATTCCAGGTAGGATACGGTTTGGTGTTTAACCTTTGCCTTTGTCTAGCTGCCGTGGGGGACGCGAGTCGCTCGATTCGCGGCGTTGTAGTAGTGGGCACCTGGGGATGCCGCCAGTGAGTACTGTAGGTTGGTGGCGCCGCGCGGCATTATTAGTGACCCGGGCCCTGGGGTTTTGGAGCGATCAAGTCCTGATATCCACAGACTGGCGATCAGTATCGAGGCCTCGGCACTTTTCTCCGCCGCAGTTTTGCCCCCCCTCCCCCCTCCTTCTGCCGCTTCAGAATACTGAATGCCGATCAAGCCCCCTTTTCAGCCCGCGTCGTAAATGACGAACCTCATTCCCCTTTTTCTCCCACCCAACCAAAGTGGTTGGTTACCCCTTAACGAGTCAATCGCTCATGGATATATCACTTTCGGATGAGCAGTAGTCGGCCTCGAAGCCTCGAAGCAATGATGTAGAGCAATTGAAGCCATGTAGCGGTCATAGATAATAATTTCGTTTGTAGAGTTGCCACTCAATGAAGCTAGAATATATAGATGAAAGACAAGAAGAGAACAAGAGTCAATCCATCAATTACAATCGTTTACATACCCCACCACCTCATCCCAGCAACAAAAAAACGACAAAACCAACAATAACAGACCCAAATGCGCCAAACGCGCTTCGCTGAACGTTATGTGTATGTGGGAAAAAGATATGCACCCCCTGAACCCCCATCAAAAAGCTCTCAACACATCCAAACCCCGCCCCTCACAGCTCAATAGACGCTATTCCTCGAACTCCCCGAGTCACTCGGCGTACTCGGTTCAATACTGACTTGGTTCCTAATCGTCATAATCCACTCATGCTGCAGCAGCTCCACGGCCGACGCCCTCTGTTTCGGGTCTCGTAGGAAGCATTTATTCAGAAAATCGACGCCGAGCGCGCTGAGCTGGTCAGGATTGGGCAGCTGCGGCGGGTTGCCCTGGGCGATGTTGAACATGATGGCCCACTCGTTGTCGAGGGAAGCCCAGGGGCGGCGGCCCGTGGCCATCTCGAGGATCACGCAGCCGAGGGACCAGACGTCGACGGCGCCGGCGCGGCCGGGGTTCTCGCCTTTGATGACCTCGGGGGACATGTACATGGGCGTGCCGGTCATGGATTTGTTGGCTTTGGGGAGGATGGAGCTGTCGCCGTTGACGAGCGTTTTGCCTTGGCGCGCGATCACTTTGGCGGCCCCGAAGTCGACGTATTTGATTACGCCGTTGTGGTCGAGGAGGATATCTGGTGTTGTTAGAAGTGGGCCTTGGAAGTGAGCAGGGGATAAACTTACTTTCTGGTTTGATATCGCGGTGGACAATGCCGCTTTCGTGGAGGTATGCAAGGCCCTCGAGAAGTTGCAGTGCGTAAACCATGATGACCTGCTCGTCTTCGATTCTGCCGTAATCAAGCAATCCAGCGAGGGATCCGCCAGAACAGTACTCCATAAAAATGTAGACCTTGTCTCTGTGAACTTCAATGCCGAGATAGGATACTACATTGGGATGGTCGAGAACCTCAAGAACGCCCATCTCATCCTTGATTTGGCCTGCGATAGTCGGGATAAGCTGTGGATCCTGTAGACGAATTTCTTTGACGGCCATGAGGAAACCAGAATCAAGATTGGTCGCTTCATAAACAGAACCAAAGGTTCCACCACCAACAAATTTCCCCTGCTGCCAACGCATAGTAACATTCGTTGCAGACGACGACAGAAAGGTGAGAGAGCGGTCAGCATCACTAGATTCCTCCAATACCCGCCCAAGTGTCTGTCTCTCAGCTTGTTTTTGCTTTCGGAGTATATCAATTTCGTTCAATTGCTCGAGTCGCTGCTCCCGAATGTAGGCGGCAGAAGCCTCGTCGTCGAGCATTCTCCTTGCATCGAACTTACGGAATTGGGCGGCAAGCGCATCAATTCGCTGTTTTTCTGCTTGGGCTGCCGCTAGTGTCGACCTCGCGCCCATAATATCAAAGTGGGAGATCAACAGGCTCATACACCCAGCGACCTTTGCTCGTAGCTTCGCATATTCGTCGTCTCCCAGCTCGAGAATGTGCTGGCCCTGTGTCATGAGCATGGAGAACTCCAGGGCAAGGACTGCCCATTTGAAGGTCTTTCTGTCGGATGCAACGCAATCATCGCAGATGAAGCTGACCCAGTCCAAGGCCAGCTTAGTTAGCTTGAGGTTATTCATCTGTCGACGATTTCTGTCCATATAAAGGAGCGACCGTTGCCCGAACTCAGTTGCAAATACAAAGCAATTGTGGATGAGCTCTTGGCAGTCCAAGCCCGCTGTCTGCTTACGTATAACTTGAACACTGTCCATGATAGTATTGGAGAGCTTGTAGGCCACCTTCTTGATCTCGGTAAGCTTGGCGTTCACTTTGTGTAAATTTGACCGTTGTTCAACAACCATGTCAAGTGGTAACTCAATTCTGCTTGTGAATGCCAGCCTAGCGCTGGCAAGGCGTGCCTGCGACCCATCTGCAATCAAGCGCAGATGCCCTAGTTTTAGATCAATCGATGGTTCTCGGGTGTTTGCATCCATCTGGCGTCCCATCCATTGAAGAGGCACTTCAGGGCGCATGATCAATAGGTATGGGTGGTCCACCCCATCAGCGTCATCTTCGTGATAGCAATTGCTCAATATGGTGGCAATATGTTTAGGTCTATTCCATAGAGACGGCGATGCCAATAAAAAGATGCCGTCATGCTCGAAACTCGCGGTATAGACAAGAAAGTGACCAGAGTCTATGAGCTTATCATAAAACTGTATCGTCTCGTCTCTATCCATCGACATGCTGAAATCGGTGGCGTTCTCAAACCGATCGCTCAAAACTCGAGAAAATCTTTGCAACATACGCTGTCGAACTCGGACAGAATCAAGAATTGCTTTGTAACGTTTGTTCATCTCAGCTGTCGTTTCTGTCGGTTTCTTCTGAAGCTCACGTTCAAACGTTAAGCTGAGACGACTCAGGGCCTTGTGCGTCAAGGAGCTGAATTGTTCTGCCACCTCCACATCGCCACCCTGCAAATGGCGGCCAATCTCGTTGGAAAACGCCCATTCTTGCTCGAGTACCTCGGCCTCCTTGAAAGCGTTCTTATTGCCCCCAAGCTTCCAACCGAGCATTTTGAAGTAATATTTGAGGGCGTCAAGAATAACCTGATCGAACGAGTCATCGATACATGGCGGTAAATCCCATCCTGGCTCCGGATGGGATATAGCTGCATTCTCCTGCTTTATACGCACGGCTAACTTAAGTAGGATCTGAAATTGCGAAATCATCTGCTCCTGCATCATGGGGTTCTGTTGCGCCGTCTCCCTGACCTTTCTTGCATATTCCAATCGCACGACAATGATCTGCTCGATCAACCGGGACGGGAAGCTAATAAGAGTAAGAAGTTCCTCGATGTAAGGTGGAAGATGTCTCTTCGCAAACTCTGCCGAGTTCTCAATCAATGTCATTTTTGCCTTCATAACGACGTTTGAAACGCCCACAAGCATACTCTCATCGCCATGAAGAGACTTTAAGCCATCTTCTTTGAGAAGCCTGTCGATAAAAGGCGCGCCATCTGATAGGCCATCAGAAGATGGAGAACGTTCCTTGACCTTCATAAAGTCGAGTTCGGGATTTCCAACCCAATTTTGAAGCACATTAAGCTCAATGTTGATGAGCTCCGTGGTGTTATGCCATGAAATAACCGCGTCGCAGGTTGCAAGATGAGCGGGAGAATCGGCCGCCTTGTGTCCAGCAATTAAGGCAGTTCTCGAAGGGTAGAGGCTCTCGTACTTTTCTATGCTCTTGACAACTTCACGTATTTGCTCAATTGCAGTTTTCCCAGTATCACTCTCGCCCTTCACCTGAAATTCTGTAATCTCATCAAGCACCGTACCGAGATTCGCCCGTCCATCCTCAATTATCCTTCGTTGCGCTACAAAGGTTCGGCCACATATATTTGCGCGTATGCCAACCCACATATCCTCTTTCAAATCTACGCCTTGTTGCTCGGATACACCGATCAACCGCTTTTTCTCCTGTCTCACAACATCACCAGTCAATACTGATGCGAGCATGCCGTGCCATTCTAGCCGTTCGCGATTCCGAGGATTCTGCAGCTCTTCTGGTGTTATTTCGACCTCGTCGTTTCCGTAAAATAGTAGCGTCTCCTGATCAAATGAATCGGTATCAAAGTGGACTTCCGACGAAGGTGATATATCGTCGCTTTCTTCGGTATTTGAGTCGTATGCTAAACCCGGGGTATAGTCATCAAAGTAATCCGGCTGGTCTTGTCGCAGCCTTCTGACGTAGGCCTTTTCTTGTGCACGGTAGGATGCCCTTGGGTCTCGGTGTTGTCGCGGTGTGGAATTCGAGCGGTTGCGACCAGCTAGTTGCGATGACTGCGGCGCTTTTGCAGGGCGGCGAGGGGGGTTATATGTGCCCGAAGGCGTTCGTGCAGGCCCCGTTGGTCGTTGAGGTCGAGCTGACCCTCCCATTACCGGCGACTCTGGCGCCCTTCCTGCTGGTACGCCCGCATCACTCGAACCTCTCGACCAAGAAGCCGGAACGGAGCCACTTATCGAGCCATGGCTCTCTAGGAGGGGGGGCGACAAGGCTCGGTTTGTACTCCCATAGAATGTGTCGATATTGTTGTCTAGTTCGAGTTCTTCATCTTCCGGCGAAAACGTGAACACTGACGGTTCAGAAGGTTCGGCAGGCGGGAACGGCGTTCGCTCCATCACCGCAACGTCTTCAGCGCAGTAAATGATGCCAAAGTGAGTATTCTGGGACAAGTCGAAGTAATTTGAGTCCTGCACCAGTTCATTGCGAAGTCATGTACCCTTCGTAGTCGACTATCGTGGTATATTTGCCACAATTGGAGTTGATGGCGTAACAGACTCGAACAAGGTCCTATAGTTTCGGGCTCTTTCGGAGAGCAACTTCAAGCGCTGGAATGGTATGGTATGGTGTTGATAGGCGCCAGTTGCCAGTTACTGGACTGGTAACAATTGTATTTCGTCTGTATCGACCAAGAAAGCTGATACCCGTTGCCCTTTCCTGTTGTCCGACTCAAGCACTACAGTGGACTGTATCCAGGGCAGAGCTTGGGTTGGGTTAGTTCGTTCGTTAGTTCAGTACAATTTAGCTCCCTCATAGGGTCTTCCCGTGCTTAATCGTGCGCAAAGACCACCAGACCTTTTAGGCTGGTCGCTGCTTTAAGTCGTATGGCAATTTAGCTCCTACGGACCCCACCTACCGATCGTATACCACAGCACAAATCAGCACCTAAGATCTGTTTCACGGTCAGACATGACATGCTGCTTTAAACATCCTGCCATTTTGGTTTTCCTCTGGTAAGTAAAGATACAAGGATGATTACTTTTTGTATGGAAACAAAACGCTTACTCGTACCGCCGTACAGCACTCTATAGGTACGTACCAACTATATTGCAACGACCCTCGTACCGCGCCAAACGCGATTTGTGGGAGAGAAAGACGGAGAGACGACGACGTCCTATGTGAAAGTTGAGCGCCATTGGCCATATGAACTTTCTCACTACCGCTTATATATCTCCTTTGCATATTTTTACGTGCATATTCTCTTGCCATCCATGACTCTATGACATTATTAGAAGGCCATGCTCGTTCATGACGGGTTCATGGCTCAAGACGCGTCCTTACAGTGCTCCGAAACGCGTCCAAAATCCGGTGTTCTGACGCCTGCGTCCGATGGCTCCTCCCACGACGGATCCCAACTTATCTCCCGAAAACGAAAGAGAGACCCTGTTGAGAATGGGGGTGGCTTGGAAGACCTACTCTCTGAGAGGTTTACGGTGAAGGTCTGCACGATCCTGTCCGTTGCTGTACAGTCAACTAACCCCATACCAGCCGCATCCATCCTCAGTTCACGACCGACCCCGCTCCTTCAAGCCCATCGCACTCCTTTCTCGATCAGACTTTCCTCTATCATGCCTTGACCGATCCAGGCCAGCACCAACTGCATTGCCAGACTCACGGTTATATGTGTCGCATGTCAAGATCTTGGAACTGGAACAACGTATGGGAAGTACGCCAGTGGTTCTCATTGCCCAATTAGACGATAACAAGGCACTCTACGCTGTTGAATACGAGTCCAAGGGGCTATACGTTCTTTTTAAACTGGGCTCATGGGTTGATCTGGGCAAATTATGCAGTGTCGCCGTGGTGTCCAGGCCATACACAAAATCACACAAACATGATAACCCACAGGATGTGGCTGGTCGCGGAACCACCACCAATAATCCCTTTTCTCCGGCAGAGAGTGATAAATATACCAAGAAAAAGAGGCTGGCAATCGAGGCAATCCAGTCCATGGTGAAGAGGCCGTCCACCAGCCAGTCTATGAACAGCCAGTCTACGAACATCGAGCAGACAGCATCTACGGAGTCCCTGAGTACGGCGTTACCTCCGGAATCCAGTCAGAATGCCCAACCCGATCCAGTCCCATCCGTACAACCGTTGCAAGATGTACCGTTGCAAGATGTTGTACCGTTACAAGATGCTGCCCTGGAGCAACCACGGACAGAAGACATACTAGACGGCGTCCGGTCGCAGTATTTGGATACTCTGTACCTATCAAAAGTCTCAACAGCATACTTTGCGAAAGGTCCTCTTTCTCGTGCTAGAGCTGCTTTCCATTTGGACTTGGATTCCACGCTTCATATGAAAGATCTCACCCAGTTCCTTGATAGCCTTGTTCTCTCCACCAACATACTGGATAAAAAGTATAAGGACGGCCTACAGGAATTTGTTTCCACACTAGATCCAGGGATTGAAAGCGACCTAGATGCGGATATGAAGACTCGCCCAAGAAAACGAAAGAGCAAGAAAGTTAAACTGGGGAAAAATGGACTTTACAATACCGAGGATAGCTTCATCCAGTCCTGGTGGGAAAACCATGATGCCGATGCGGAAGTCCCAGGAACAGCCAGAGATGACACCACCAGAAGTAGGATCTCTAAGCTGCGTGTTCGCGAAATCCTGCTCCAGATAATTCTTATTCTAGAGACGCTGGCACTCCAGAAGCTATGTCCTCCTTCCGACCCTGACGACAGTCTCCCACTTCCGGCTGTGACGGAAACAACTTCCGGTGACAAAATCACTCGAAATAAGGCCAAAAAGCCTCGAGACTTGCCTGCATTGGTTGCTGTTCACCTTGATAGACTGAGCATCTGGTCTTTATCAGCTGGGGAAGGGACGTCAACATCCAAACCAGGGGCAACAAGCAGCGCTCCAAGTTTAAATACGACTGGAGGTAGTGATGCTACTGATATCTTGCGAAATTTTTGTTTAGAGGTTGTGGTGCCATTCTTCTCAGCACGGTTACCGTCGCTTTGCGACACTATTTGCCGCAAGTTGGGTGGCCCAAGAGTTGCCTCGCCAGCTCGGCCTCCGATGAGGAAGTCATCAAGCATGTCAACTGCACCGTCACGCCCAAGCACAATAAGTAAAAAGAGCGCTTCGACCGAAAGCCGTCGAAGTTTGCAGCGGGCGTTAACAGATGAGAAACTTCAAGCCCGTTCAAAATCTCGACGTCCGTCTGTAGCGGTGTCCTTATTAAGGTCAGCGACTGCCCCGGTACTTCCTCCTACTCTTAAACGAGAAGGTAGTGAGGCCACTTCGTTATCAAGTATCCCGATAATGAACTCCCAGTCTCAGCATGCTAGTCGCACAGCTGCACATAAATCCAAGAACCTTTCCCAAACAGAGAATGATATGAGCCTTGGTAGCCTTTCTGATCGCAAGTCAAAGAAGGCCAGCATTGAGGCAGAACTAAAGTATGCCATATCCGCATTGAAAAAGCCCAACCGACAACTTGCTGGGCAAACGACGGTTGATCTAGCAGAGAAGAGAGCTATAGCTGGTGCATCACAATCTAGAAAGGCTAAGAAGCCTACTCGAAACCCAGGTTTCGAAAATATCCGGACGACAGGCGTTCAAATTCTTGCGACGCCAAAGAAGCCTCGCAGTCAGAATATAGGACTTGGATCTCAAATATTTTCCGAGCATCAGGCAGAGCCTGAACTAGGGCCCAGCTTTGTGCCTCCGTCGAGCATTTCTAGGGTTCCAAGCTCGGGACAACACTTCGCCATACCCGACTCTAGTCCACCTCTCTATAGGATTGCACCCGTATCAAGGGAACAACATCAGTTATCAATGGTGAATGCCACGCCAACTCGAAGCGCTCGACAGACGAAGCTAGATTATAACGTATCCGTTGTTGATACTACTCCTGTACGAGTAACTTCTGCATATCATGGGACTTTGGGAGCCGCAAACCAAACCGCGGTAGTTTCAGATACGCCAGTTCGAACAAGCAGAGCATCCGACAACCCTAAATACCCCTTTGTCGCGCCGAAGCCGCGGGGCGACATCGAGATCCCACCCTCCCCATCTCCACCACGGGCCCCACGGAGTTCTACAAATGATAGTTTCATGCGTGTGCCACTAGAGCCATACGCTGAAAACATCTCCGAGACACCCAGGAAGACCGCACCTATCATGTGCACCCCTGTCAAAACAAGGACGGAACCACAAAACGAAGTAGTGAGGCCGCGTAGCCCACTGAAGCCGTTGAGCTTTTCGGCCTCATCTTCTCGCTTGGAAGAAGGCAGCAGTCTGTTAGAAAGCAAGGCTATAAAACCGCCAGCAGCTGATGATGACATATACAAATCACTTGGCTGGGACGATGATGATTTATGAATTTGCATGGGCGGAAGGCGCTTTGGGCATTTGCAAGGATAGGCTCCTTTGGAATCATCACATAGAAAATGATACCTAAGCATTGATGAATGCTGTATGAGTGCTAGAACTATTAAACAGTATCAGTAGCATAACAAATCACTGACCAATATTATAATACCCCCTTTCACCTCATCATAACACGTGACCCGACGCGGAACGCGTGAACCAGGCCTTCAGCTCCCGAAACCCCACAATTTACACGTCCACCCAATGAGGAAATCCAAACCGCACAGCTCTGCCGCTCGCCTCACCACCAAACCCTCAATATAACTAAAACCGTTTACGAGACGAAGCCGCTGCCCGTCCAATGCGTCTATAATACCCCATATCCCATCATCTCTCCCATCCCAGCTTCGTCGCATCCTGCGCAAGGCACCATGCCGCCCCGCAAAAGCGACGTGGCGAAAGCTGCCAGTGAGGAGGTAGCCGTCGGTGCGCCGAGCACCAGCACGCCTGCGAAGGCGGAGGCAGCGCATAAGGAGAAAGATGGAGTTAATATCGAGGTGCGCGCCCCCTTCCCGTCTTCACGTCCTCTTTCCCAAGCCTCAACGGGGGCGAGCAAATGCGTGGCAGGACTGAACTGACCTTTCCTTCCCACATTAGGATCTTAACCTTCCGAAATCCATCGTGACGCGCCTCGCGAAAGGTGTCCTCCCGCCCAGCACGCAGATCCAGGGCAACGCGATGCTAGCGATGACGAAGTCGGCGACGGTGTTTGTGGGGTACCTCGCGACGCACGCGAACGAGTACGCGCAGGCGGCGAACCGGAAGACGGTTGCGCCGGCGGATGTGCTGAAGGCGCTGGAGGACCTGGAGTTTGGGGAGTTTAGGCCGCGGCTGGAGGCGGAGTTGGAGACGTTTAATGAGAATGCCGCGAGGAAGAGGGCGGGGGCTAAGAAGAATAAGGAGAAGGGCGTGAAGGAGGATGAGAAGGGGGAGGCTGCTGAGACGGGAGCAGACGATAGGGGCCCGAAGGCTAAGAAGGCTAGGCTGGAGGTGGGGTCTGGGGAGAGGGAGGAGGGTGGTGCGGAAGAGGAGGAGACGGTGCTTGAGGATCATGAGGAGGGGGAGGAGGAGCATGAGGGAGATGATGAACCAGATGACGAGGTTGAGGATGATGGAGAGGAAGAGGAGCAGGAAGACGAACACCATGATGGCGACGGCGAAGATAAGGTGGAGAATGGGAGAGATGACGATGAGGCGCTTGATAATGGCGAGGATAGCGATTAAGTCTTGAAATATGATCTAGATATGATCAATGGTAAGGCGTTAGGGCAGCAGGCGCTGCAGGGGCGTAGGGTTGATATACGAGGTAGCCAGGCATTGAAGAGTTGGTAAAAGTCCAAGAATGCCAGTAATACACTCCATCGCACTTATATTATCTCTTCATGATTACAGCTTTCGTGTCAATTTTATAAAAAAATTCAAACTCCATGAGAAATCTACCACCATAACATCACAGCAGCACCAAATACACATAACAGCAGAATTAAGTGTTTCCATTGTAATTAGGATAGGGCAAATCCATACCTCCCGTGTCGTCACATTTGGGTATATCTCATGCACACATGCTCGCATGCTATCCAATTCCAAGGATACCAAGCCAAACGACAAGCCCATCGCAAATGCAACAAACGCGTCCCAATCCATGAAAAACCCTGAAAAGTAAAAATAAAAAAAAGTGCCTCGAAAAAACGACCCTTTGCCAATAGATATGCCTCTCCCTCCTGCACGACGACAGCCTGGCCCAAGCGGAAAAAGGGAATGTTTGAAAAGAAAAATGCGTGGGGTTGGTCGAAAACAAAACGTTATAGTCAACCTGGCGAGTGAAATTGATGAGATGAGCCGCATTAAACAAAGTGTGCCAAACGAAACGCGTTCCTCCATGATGATAGCACTAAAAGAAAACCTCGTGAAGAAAAAGTGTTGAAAAAGAATTAAGACAAGACTAAATAAAAACGAGGTATAATGCGAAACCACGCATGGTAGGGCATGAAGCCCAAATAAGAAGTCCACCCTAGAATAGTTTACACCGAATTAAACAGTCGGCAGCCCACAGCTCATGCTCCCTCCTATGTATACCCCAGGGTGGATAAAATTGACCAATTATCCCAAGCCCACCCAAACTCCATCTTCTAGATCATAATGGTGATGCCCAGGAGACAAATACGACTCCCGTCTCCGCGTTCATGTCCCGAACGTTGTATTAACATTATCGTTGATTGCATGATCCATGTGTATCGCCGTCTCGATCGTGTTGTTCTCGAATGTTATGCGTCAAAGGCGTTTCGTTGTTCCTTGATGCGGAGATTATCCTTGGGTGCCCCATCCCCAAGAACCCTGGGTGCCCTGCTGTTGCTGTGATGCCCAATTTTGAGGCGTGGATGGTGCTTGCGCAGTTTGTGGTTGCACGTATTGCTGTTGTATTTGGTCTGGTTGGTATATTCCTCGGCTTTGGGAAGGATATCCCTGGCCCATGTTTTGATATTGCATGCCGGGTTGAATTTGCGTGCTGCCTCCAGAGTGCCGCAGCTGCGTGGGCGACTGGTGGGGTGACTGTTGTAGGTGAGGAGATTGCTGGCTAGCTTGAGGGCTATAGTGAGGATAAGCCTGGTGTGAAGATTGATGAGATTGGGATGGTGGCCACATTTGAGTTTGCGAAGGATACCCGTACTGTGCTCCCTGGCTCATGCCAGTAGACGCCAAAGATAGACTTGGAGATCTTCCGTGCATTTGGTCGGACCGCATGGCACCCTGTGGTACGCCCCTCATTGGGGTCTGTGCAAGAGGGTTCGGCTGATGCGGGGGTTGTGTATAAGAAGTGCCTGAAATCATACTTTGGCCCGGCTGGTTTAACAGCATCGGTTGTTGCACATTACTTGTACCCTGATGGGGCGACTGCAGTGATTGTGTCACAGATGGCAGATTGTCGCTGAGGCTTGTAGTCGGTGGAAGGCTGGGAACCACGGGTTCATGTGGCTGTCGCCAAATCTCCTCAATATATTTGCCACGGAAGTTCCTCTGTTGATTAACTTGCTTGTTATACTCAGCAGCATGGTGAGACTGCGTGAGCAATTCTCCGGGTGGACTTGACTGGGTTCGGTCCTGGTACGCGGGGCCTGTTATCTCCTGCCTTGGACGGGAAACGTTGCGATATTCTCCCAATCGTAACTCATTCTGGTCTGGAGTCAATGTGATCATTGGCAGAGGTGTTGCACCGCCAGTTGGTCCTAGCATGCCGGGCTGAACGGTTTGAGGTTGAGGATGGTTGAAGTGTACCGGGGCACTGCTGTAAACAACGTCTCCTTGATGTCCAAGCATCGCAGTGGCGTTTGCAGTCGCCTCAGCGGCTGCTGCGTCTCTGGCCTTCGCCCCACCTGGTCTCTTCTCACCCGCCAAATCAGCCTCTGTGAAACCTTGCTTCCGTGCTTTCGTCTCCCAATAATCATCCCGCACCCTTCGCCCATTCACAACCACTCTGCTGCCAAACTGGCGAAACATGGACTTCGCCGTGACTATCGCAATTTGACGAGACCGGTAGGAGAATGGGAGTATTTCTTGGTGGATAAGGTTCTCCTTTTCCTCCTGGGTCGCAATGATCTTGTATAGAGACCGATTCTTGTTGAATAAAAGGTACGAGTCCCTATACCCGAGGACTCGTGCACATTCGGTCGCCAGCATAAATAATTTATCACCTCTCCCGGGCACGAAGAACGTCCTGCATTTGTACTCCCGCCCGTCGTTCAGGTGTCCAGTTGGACCCACCTTTTTCTCTCCAGCATCATCGTATTCCCTTGGTATGTACTCGTCTCCCTCTGGGCCCAGCTGATCTGTCGTATGGTCTCGTACGGTAGGCAGTGCTTTCACCACAGGCTTGGAAGGTGTGGACTTGGGTGGTGATGTCTGGGCTGGCACAACCGAATTCAGAGGTAGCGGCAACGCAGTTGTTTGTTGCTGCGGAGTCTGTGGTAATATATTCTGGGCAGGTTGTGGCACCGTTTGCTGCGTCGGGCTCTCGGATACTCCGCCAGAGGTGCGGCTTGGTGGTTTCATCGGTCGTCCTCTCTTTCTTGGCTTGCCGTCACCTATCACGATGGCATTGTCAGTATATTCTCGTGGTTTCAAGCGCGTAAATAACAATAATGAGGCGCGTCAAAGGCAGCAGCCGTCGCGTTCACGTATCATTGGGGTCATACCATTCTCATCTGCATTGTGCAACTCGCTGAAAGTCTCCGCTGGTGAACGGCTTCGTTTGGTGCCCCGCGGGCTGACATCAGACGGTAAGGATGACGATGGATTGGCGTTTGCTATTAAGATATTAGCTATGCATCAGTTACGAGCGCGTAGAAGCACGATGGATCGCGCAAGCACGCGGGAGGTCCGAGACTTCGGTTCCCGGTGTGGTCGCAGGCGCGCGCGCGCAAAGCGCAATAGTTGGAATCTCGACACATACCAGAGTTGAGGAGCGCAGGATTTAATGTGCCGGTGCCTGAGCCCGCGCTGTCCTGGACTCCGGAATACATGGCCGTAAGGTCGCCAGTCGCGATTTGAGTTCGTGTGTGTGATAGCAAGCTCGCCGAGTTGATGGATGTGGCGACAGGCAGGCTGATGCAAGTCTCCGCGTCGCGGCAACGGGCGGTCGCAGTCGCAATTCACGAGGAAAGCCGTGGCGACTCCAGACACAATTGGATATTGTCCCGAAACCAAGTGTTACAAAGTGCTCCCGATGATGCGCAGCGACGGGAAACTGTGAGATGTCGGTGATGGTTGATGTTTCCCGGTTGGCGATAGCAGTCGCGGCTAGAGGAGTAGTGGGTGATAGCTGAGAGATGCGATCACGTCCCTTTCGGAGCCTGTGGCTGGCTTTGAACTAGCGAAGCCTGCCAGAGATTACGTCGCGAACCAGAACAGTTTAGTTCAAGTGATCCCAGCTAATACAACGAGAACAATAATGCGTAACGGCGTCTCTCGGTCCCCATCGGTTTCTTTCTCTGTGGAATATAATAAACTGATGGCAAAGCCTATCATACGCTCGAGAGAGACTCGGGTTTTTGTCTCTTCAGTCGGTCGCTTGGTCTGTCTGATCTGTCTGGTCTGATCGGTCTGGCTCGTCTGGTATGGTGCGTGCCGTCGCCGTTACCGTTACACTCTGCGTGGTACGGTACGTATACTTGAGAGTAATCAGCACTCGGCGTACAGGTAATTCTCTCAGAAATCCAAGGATGATAGTTCGTCAACCAGCCGACACGCGAGGGAGGGCGACGGTAGGTAGAGACGGGCGTGCAGGGCGGATGCGGCTATGCTATTCTCGACTCGAATTCGAGCCTCTCGGTGCGATAACTCTTTAACGTCGTTTCGATGATATTCACGAGGTACTCGAGTATGTATGTAGATGTAGAGTATGTATGTACTTTCAGCCGGCCAATATATCCCAACCACTAGAAAGCGCTGTTGGATGAAGCTTTGTGTTCTGAATGGCGACCTCAGCTGAGCAGATGAGTCTCGAGCGAGTACTTCGTCCAACTACTGTATACTACTGTATATGCTTTGCAGTGGAGTAAAGCAGAGTAGAGTATATAGAGTAGAGTACCTACGATTCTTCGTATTGTCTGTATGCCGTATGTATCCACCAGTGGCAATAGAGGGATTCCTTGTCTTGTCCCGGTCGATGCACAGCAGGCGCTCACTGTTGGAGTATCCGCCGTGAATACCACAGTATGGAACAGCGTCGGGCGGGAGCGCGTCAAGCCACGAGTCAAAACTCTCGCAAAGCTCGGTATCCCTTGTCCGCCACAGTTTGTCCAGTTCGTCGGCGACTCCAGCGGAGCTTCTTCGCTGCGGGACCCCACAAGATCGTCTCTCCAATCGGCGTTAATCAGGAAGGTGATACTGGGCAGTACTGTACTTTGGGAAGCAATGTACGCAACGTAGTACAGTATGAGGAGTATGTACTGCACGAGGTTGTTTTGGCAGCAACTTGTCTTATAAAGCCCCAGGCCACACACGAGTCGCGTCCGCGTCCGCGTCGGTTTCCCTCTTCTTTATTGCACGTAATGTATTCTTTTGCGCTGTGGGCGGCAAGATTCAACTTACAAACATTCTTGGTCAAATACCATCGGGGAGTGGATTACAAGTGGCAAGACCCCCCCGCGATACGAGCATGGGGCAGGGCAGGGATGATGGCGACGGCCGCCTTGTCATATTCGCCGCTACAAGAAGGAAACAAGGAGCTGGGCGATTCGGGTGTGGAGGGGAAAGCGCTACGAGTCCTCTATACAAATACTCTCTTCTTACTTGACCTATTCCACGGGAATACTTCGTTGGTGGCCCAAAGAGTATTGCCCTACGCGCGGGTTGCACATCTTCTTCCATCCTACCACAGCGACTGCGATCTATATTTCTATAGAAAGTTACGTTTCTCATTGTCACATTCCAAGTTGGGGGTACTTCTCACATCAAATACGTACATAATGTGCCTCTAACGAGCAAGGTACCAAACCAAGCCCAGCACTATATGCCGCAATTTATCACTCAGCGCGGCGCCTCTGTTCCACTGCAAGTACGCCGACAACGACCAAGACGATGACTGCGCCTGGCAAGATCAGCCTAGCCTTGTGCATGTACTCTGTATTTTTGGTCTTTCTCGCGATAACCGGAGCGCCGCCAACCCTCACTCTGCCTGGACGGCGCAGAGACCAAGATCCCAGCTCCCGACGATGTCAGCTAGTAAGGATGTGCAATATCAGCGGCCTAATCGAGTAACATGCAGCAGACCCGTATTTCGCCGTGACCAGGCATCTCACACCTAGAAATGGGCCTCAGTCTTCCGCTTTGAGACATTATTCCTTCCCCCCACCCTCTTAGATGTCGACCTCGCCACAGCCCCGCGGAAGGCTGGATAGTGAGACGACTCCTTAGCCCGACGGCAGTTGTGCGCCTCTGCCTTCTCTTTTAATGGCCAACATTGATCTCAGAACACATACTTTCCCCGCTGCCAGCGCTTCAGCTTGGTGTGGTTTTCTGGGGCAGGTTTGGCCCTTGATTCATCGGTGGGAGTGAGTAGGCAGCAATGCTGAGGAAGATCCGGCGGGTTTGACAGGGTGTCAAGAACCAGGCGCTTCTGGATATCACAACCTGGAAAGTACTTCGATGAAGGGAAGAGTCATATCCTTGGTGGAAGCCTGAGCCTCTCCATTGCTTGTGATTGGCCATTCAACGTAGCAAACATTCTCTCTCCATTATTACTGTCTCAAACAGCATGTGCGAAGTGAAACAAAGTGCTGGAATAGCATGTAGGATGAGGCATCCTTCTCGCTCCAGTAGTCAGCACTATGTCCAGTAACCAGTTTCACGATTAGATATCCAACGGGAGGCCATGTGAGTGAGGCCAACAGGCTCGGAGGGGCTCGGAGAGGCTCGGAGATGTATAAATCAAGTAAGTGTGATTTTCAAGTTCGAAACACCAGGAGGAGAACGTTTGGAGTTCGTAAAGATCGCCGATACCGTTGCATGTAGAGTACCAAGTATAGATCGCGTGAGGACGAAGAGAGAAGCACAGAAGCATCTGGTAGCTCTGGTAGTGAATCATAAGGTATCCTCTTTTCGCGTCATGCCATGTAGTTACTATACTTGCAATGGCCGAGAAACGCGTCGATGGAGATATATCATGCAGTCAATGCCACTGGTGGATGCGAGTGCAGCGTGTGACCACCATCTGCCTCGCGCTAATTGAAAGATGGGTGGGTGATTCTCTGGATGGAAATCCCTGGGCGGCATGGAACTGAGGGTGTGCTGCGTCGGCCCGCGAACTAAGGTTGCAGCTGAACTGGAATTCCCACCCTTCTCTCTTCGCCCGCAGGCTTCAGCGGCCCACCTGGGCGCGTAGTCCACCCCCGTCCGGCTCCCTGTTTTTATAACTTATGCACATCATATTGGTGATGCATGCTTCAAGCTGCTCTTGACTCGTAAACCGGTCACAAAACGCTCCGGGAGGATGCGAAAGTAGTACACCTCCATGAAGATATTAACACACCATTTCGTTTTTCAAAGGGTGTGCACGGTCTCGGAATACACTGCACGTTGACAGGACGTGCGCCGGGAGATCATCTGCTGGCCATAAATAAATATCGGGCAAAGGTTGATAACTGAAGTGGTGCCACATCCCGAGAACGAAGGAACTAAGAACGGGCGGGAGCGTGAGTGTGCACGCCACATCTATTTCGATCATCGGTTCAAAAAATATCGTAAAGAAATGCTTCCTACGCCTGATACCCGTGGGCTCCACCCTTGGCTTGCAGGTTGCGATACTTGGACTATACTCCTGTTTCCTATCGACGACGTCACTTGAAGCCTATAATGGCATATGCCTATTGATTGTTTGAAGATCCAAATCGAGTGAAAGCTTGTGGATATGACTTTGGGTGATAACACGCCTATGAGGCTTTCGAGGAGTGTCAGTTCGTCGAGGAAGGTAATACTGGAATAAACGGAACTGGATCAATATAGTCCATAGGCTTCCAGCATCGATGCAGGCAGTATATGTGTTAGGTTGCGCTTTATATCCAGCCGTTTCGCAGGGGTCGTACAGTCAGCACAGTGATGGTTCGAGAAGTCTTGGAAGAAGTTTACTTGCCAATCGTTTTCGTGGTGAATAATTTATATTTACTATTCTTGACGAATTAAAAATTATATTCCCCAGGTGGTTTTATTTCGAGATAAAAAGTTATCATAAATATGATGTATAGGTTGATATTCATTAATAATGCAAATTCCTGATAATCCATACAACGACAGCATCCTATAGAAGTAGCGTCAATAACATAAAATCCAAATCACATTTATATATGATGTTGTTGACGGGAACTTAGCTGGAGATGTGGAGTTGTTGATGGACGGGCGGTTCGATAGAGTACCCCACACCTACGCTTATCTTATCGGGATACGCTAGCATCACAGATCTAAATTTCAACCTCACATCGTTATTGATGGCGATTGTGTATACGCGACAATATTATCGCCAACATGACTAGTCTCAAGAGGTCGTTAGCCTCGGATCCATATGCTTCAACTATTTCAAGCAAGGTCTTTGTGAGATCAACAAAAGCCGGAAAGGTCCAGAAGATTGTCCGCGAATTATACTTGCGACAAGATATCCCCTGCTCGTCGAAATTATGTACAGGCTGCTTAGCAACTGCCCCGAGAGATGCCGGCGGCAATGGTATGTTCTAAAACCATCTCTAGAGTCAATGAATTCAATTAACATATTCTCATAGCTGCACCATTTGTTCTTTCCGAGAAGCCGGCAGGCACAAAAGCATTTCCCCAGGGGCACTACCTGGTCCCTGATACCAACGCCCTTCTTAATGCGACCGACTTGTTCGAGCAGACATCGGCATTTTACGACGTCATAATCCTCCAAACCGTCTTGGAGGAACTCAAAAACCGATCCCTACCACTCTACAACCGCCTCATTGGACTCACGAACAGCGAAGAAAAGCGATTCTACGTCTTCTTCAACGATTTTAGATTGGAGACATACATCACCAGAGCGGTTGGCGAGACAATCAACGACCGAAATGACAGGTCCGTACGGAAGGCGGTGGATTGGTACGGCGAACATCTGTCCAAAGCTGTCAAGGAGGCAGGAGGAAAACCGAAACAGGTGCCAGCTGTGGTCATGCTGAGCGACGACAAGGAGAATTTGCGGTTGGCTAAGGCCGAAGGCTTACATGCCGTTTCGTTGAAGGAGTATGTTGGGTCTCTGGACGACGCCGATAGACTCTTGGACATGATCAGTGCGTCTCAAGAAAGCCGAGAGGCGAGAGATGCGAAAGTCGCGGCGAACATTTATCCGGAGTATTACACGGTTTCGAAGATGATGACCGGAGTAAAGGATGGCACGCTACACCAAGGCGTCTTTAACATCTCGCCCTACAACTACCTTGAGGGCTCAATTAAAGTTCCGTCATTCGACAAGCCACTGCTCGTCCTGGGGCGAGATAGTATCAACAGAGGTGTACACGGCGACGTTGTGGTTGTAGAAGTTCTTCCCAAGGATCAGTGGAAAGAGCCATCATCCAAAATCATAGAAGAGGATGTATTGAATAAGAACGAAAACGCTGACGCCGACGACGGCGAGGCCTTGGTCACACCGCAAGAAAGGCGTGCCCTCCAAGAAGAGGTGAAGAAGACGCATAGCAGGAGCACAGAAGGCCGTCCACAACCGACCGCAAAAGTCGTAGGAGTGCTGAAGAGGAACTGGAGACAGTACGTTGGCCATGTCGACGAATCCTCGGTCAGTGATTCTGTGAAGCAAAGCCGGAAGCAGCAGACCGTCTTTCTCATCCCTATGGACAAGAAGATTCCCAAGATTAGAGTCCGCACTCGTCAAGCGGGTGAACTTCTTGGGAAACGTATCTTGGTGACGATAGACTCCTGGGATAGGGAGTCACGGTACCCAGTAGGCCATTTTGTGAGGTCGCTTGGCGAGTTAGAAACAAAAGGCGCAGAAACGGAGGCTCTTCTACTGGAATATGATATCCAATATCGGCCTTTCCCGAAGACGGTTATCGATTGCTTGCCAAAAGAAGGGAGTGACTGGATTGTACCGCCTAGCACAGAAGACCCTGGCTGGAAGGGCAGAAAAGACCTGAGAGATTTACTGATTTGCAGTATCGATCCGGTTGGGTGTCAGGATATTGACGATGCTCTCCACGCCAGACCTCTGCCAAACGGAAACTTTGAAGTCGGTGTGCATATTGCGGATGTTTCAAACTTCGTAAAGCCGAACAATGCAATGGACAAAGAGGCCAGCGTCAGAGGTACTACAGTCTACCTGGTCGATAAGCGCATTGATATGTTGCCAATGCTTTTGGGCACGAACCTCTGCTCTTTGATGCCATACGTTGAACGCTACGCCTTTTCAGCAATATGGGAGATAACCCCAGACGCTGACATTGTGAAGTCAAGCTTTACAAAGTCGGTAATCAAATCCAGAGAGGCGTTTAGTTATGAACAGGCACAGATCCGCATAGATGATGCGTCGCAACAGGATGATCTAACAAAGGGCATGAGAACACTCCTCATGCTCTCGAAGAAACTCAAGCAGAAGAGAATGGATGCTGGTGCACTGAGTTTGTCATCTCCAGAAGTCAAGGTCCAGATGGAATCGGAGACCTCCGACCCTATCGATGTCCAGACAAAGCAACAATTAGATACAAACTCCCTGGTCGAAGAATTCATGTTACTCGCCAACATCAGTGTCGCTACCAAGATCCACGAGGCTTACCCACAAACAGCGCTGCTACGTCGCCACGCTGCACCTCCAAAGTCGAATTTCGAGGAGCTTGCCAACCAGCTGAAGGTTAAGCGGGGGCTTGAGCTCAAGTTTGACTCTTCTCGAGCTCTTGCGGACTCACTAGATCTCTGCGAGGATCCCAAGGAGAAGTTTTTCAACACCCTTGTCCGCATCATGGCCACTCGGTAAGTTATCCCTCCCAATATATGCTAAGTCACTTCGCTAACCAAACCCAGATGCATGATGAGCGCCGAGTACTACGTGGCTGGCAACTTCGCATACCCAGAATTCCGCCATTACGGTCTCGCTTCGGAGATCTACACTCATTTCACTTCGCCTATCCGTCGTTACGCGGATCTAGTCGCTCACCGAATGCTCGCCGCTGCTATCGACTACGAACAACTGGACGCTAGCATGCGCAGCAAGGGCAAGCTGGACGGAATCTGCAAGAACATCAACGTGCGTCACCGTAATGCGCAGCAGGCAGGTCGAGCATCGATCGAGTACTACGTCGGACAGGCTCTCAAGGGACGCATCATTGAGGAGGAGGGTTTCGTGATGAAGGTCTTCTCTAACGGCTTCGTTGTGTTCGTGCCGCGCTTTGGGATCGAGAGTTTGATTCGCCTGCGGGATCTGGCGGACCCAGAGCCAGATGCTGCGTTTGATGCCGAGAACTACGTGCTGAAGACTAGCGGCAGCAGAGAGGTTCAGGTGGAGTTGTTTGAGAAGGTGGTTGTGAGAATTAGCGATGTTATGGAGGAGAGTACGAATAAGAGGAAGGTCAAGTTGGAGCTGGTTAGTGTTGGTGGAAAATAGATAGACCTGGCTGGGTAGGGTGGAAACATTTATGAATATTATTGTATCACAACATCATTGAATTGTCGCTCACGTGATACCCCTTAAGCAAACTCGTTTGGTACGACGATGAAACGATGAAACGCGCTCATGAAAGTTTTGATTCTGTTCAAATAAACACGCTAATAATCAGATATATACCCTGTGCCTAATTGGTATTCGTTTTTGCTCCAGCAACGCACTCGGTTTGAATTTGTTGTAACGCTCTTCAATTGCTCCGAAAACTGACGCTTGAATTCTCCTTCGTCTTCATTAGTGCCTGAATTCCCCTTCGTATGCATAAGTGCTTGAGTATCTTTCAATATTATATGCTTGAAAACTCCATTGTAACCCAGTAAAAAAGAGATGCGGATTGATAAGTGAGCGCGCCGAAGTTTGGAAAGATCGAGCCCGCTCGTGTTAAGCAGTATTTGAGCTTTGGGAGGTAAGCTCCGCATAAATTTGAGTTTTGCAAAGGCCCAGAATGTGCCAACTGAAGCACATCATGATTTACACAGGGCGGCAATGCAATATAGCAGGCGCCTGGCGTGAGAAGAATATTTACGCTATCTCAGGCATCATGATAAGCCTCCTTGGCCTTCATACCATCCCAAGTCGCCTTTTTCACAGCAAATAGATCTATTATCACCGCAGGCTGTTCCATAGGAGTAGCCTCAAATTCTTCGGTGCTCAAGGCCATCATACAACTGAAGTAGAACCTTCGAAGTCCGTCTTTAGGCTGGGTCATCTCATATACCTTGCCAATCATCTGCAAGCGAACTGTGCCGGTGCTGTGCCAAGCATGGAGCTTATCTATGATGGCGTTGGACAAGCCGGGCAGCACGTAGTTAACTGCAGCAAGATAGAGATCGAGGTAATAACTCTCGAGATCGTAAGGTGCAAAATAAGATTTCCGCATCACCTTCCTTTTGTCGATCCAGTGCAGCATGGCTTCGAATAGTCTCGGTTTCTCGGAAATGTCGTACACAGGCCCGCTGATGTTTTCATGCGTCTGCCGGTGCTTCTAAATTGTTCGTGGAACACAGGCGCGTTCTCAACAAACTTGTTCTCGCTGAAGATGAAGGTTTCTGCGTCTTCTTCATTACCATCTCCAACGTAGAAAGTAATCAATCGGTCACTGTTCGTTGTTAGCATGTCTAACTGTCACTATCAATGGAAGGTAACTTACAGTGGTTCGGTTGTCTTCCGTTTTAAAGAGCCGTTTGAGACCGGCGTCGGAGGTGGGGTTCGAGATGAGATCGTTTGATTAGATGTAGAAGCCGGCTGAAACGCTGGAGAAGAATTTGAGGTTGGTCTTTTTGTAGACATGGTGGCATGATTATGCGTTATTCCGCCGGAATCCGGTGGAATAGTCGGAGTTCGCTCTCGAGACATGTGAGCTTCGGAATGCATAGAATGACGAGATGGTGGCGGCGGTGTTTCCGGAATTTCCAATTTTTTGGGCTCTGAAGTTGCGGGCTTAGAAACTGAGAGGTCTGGGGTGGCTGGCTGTGGTATGGCAGGCTCTGGAAAAACATATTCTGAAGTAGCAAGCTCCGCAAAGAGTTCTGCAATACTAGGCTCTGGAATTTTTGGCTCGGAAGCAGCTCGCTCTGAATGCTCGACTTCTAAAATTGACTGCTCTGCAACGCTTGGCTCTGTAATAGTGCGCTCTGGGATTCTGGGCTCGGAAGAAGCATTATCTGAATGATCAGCTTCTAAACGAGGCCCCGGAGTTGTAGGATTTGACGTGGTAATTTCCGAATAAGTAGCTGGTAAAGTGGCATATTCAAAAGGGGTCTGTCCCGAAGGAGCTTTTTGCGGCGTCACTGAACGGGGAGAAATCACGCGCTCTTGACCTTGATTTGTAAAATCATCAGTGCCGGGCTGAGGGCTCTCTTCCTTCTCCTCCTTAAGATCGTCCGTATTTTTGTCCGGCCTGTTAGAAGTTTGCTGCACACTCTTGGCTGCAGTTGTCATTGTAGCGTTGATGGATGTCAAAGGAATGCCGGAACGCAGCGCATCAGAATTTGTCCACTTGATTTTGGAAAGCCACTCTTCGTATCCGGGGTGATCACTCTTGGCCTGGTAGTTCTCGATGGACCAGTCTCCAGCAAGCAAGCTGTGGTTTCCACCGTTTAAAACAATATGAGAATTATGATGTGAGCCAGCGACTGAGGTCATAACGGTCCCATCTGGTGCCAGTGCTGGTGCGCCTCTTCCGTTGTGTCTGGTCCTAAGATACCCACCCTTTACGAACTCTGTCTCATTGAAATTTGAGATATGAACGCCACTGATGGTTCGTTCACGCTTGTTGACGAGAAACTTCATGATGGCGTCGTCTGTAAGATAGCATTCCTTGAGGTCTAGTCGCTTGACGGCTTCTCGGGCAACGAAGGTGTTTGGATCTGTATCCCACAGGTCTCCCTTCTGCCATTGCGGCGGGCGGTGATGATGATGATTCGGATGCCATCTTCAGAGTCTGTGCCTGCCTTTGAGGATGTGGAAGACTGATATCGGTTGGTGAAATAATAGATACTGAGATTTGAAGTCTCGAGATCGAGGTGTAAAAAGTGGAAAGCGTCGATGAGTATTTGGAGGTTTGATATAAAAAAAAGGTAGCCAGATATGGTTCGGAAGTAGATGATGAGACAAGATCGAGGTGAGCTAAAGTATGAAGGTGACAAATATGAATTAGAAAGCTTGCTGAGATAGAAGCAGAAAGGATAGGTGACGAGAATGACTTTGGCGGAGTGTTGAGAAGGTTGAAAGGGTGCTTAAAGTGTCTAGGAATCAAGAGCACCCGCGACGTATATAGACTCCGGTTGCAGCAAAAGAAACATATAGAATAGAACGAACTGCCGTAGAATCCGCAGAGAACAAGTAGTGGTCCCCCCCCGGAACCAACCTTCCATTAAACCATACTACCCAAATAGAATACCGATAATCCAACTTCCACCGACCCTAGACCAAAACGCCATACCGACACCAATGCAAATGCCGCCATTTAAAACTCCGCCGATTGCATGCATATCCCCTCCCCAGAATGCAAAT
>JPJV01002302.1:0-11632 GCA_000750745.1 Pseudogymnoascus sp. VKM F-4281 (FW-2241)
CCCTTCCCCCCTTCCCCCTGCCCCCAAAATCGTAAGGTTTGTAAGATTGATGGCAAGGCTTCAACAGTGTGAAATCATATTCCCCCTCTCCGAAACAAGAGTCACGAAGCGGCTCCGAGTCTCCCAAGATGTTTAAAGGGACCTCTAGCGTTCCCGAGCCGCTCGGCTGGCTGATTGGTTACATTGGGAGCAACCGCGCTCTAGCGCTGCGGGGCAAGCAGGCAGACCGCCCATGAGCTTCAACTCCAGACATTTCTGATATAAATATACTCGTCGCACCTGCAGATACAGATATAGTCTAAGAGGAACTGTTTATACAAGTTTTATTGCAGAAACGAAGACCGTGTGTTGCTGTCCGTAGCTAAACGCGTTATCGACAGCGGAGAACCGCCGCTATTATCACCTTGAACACAAACCGAGAGTCTGGCCGGTTTCGATTTGATACCATTCCCTAGCGCAATAACCAGCAAGATGTCTGCAAAAGTTACGCCTTATCAGGAGGTATTTATTCCTCCCGACGCTGAGAAGAGGAGGAGCTCGTCAGCTGACTGTACAGCGCGTCTATGCCCTCCTCGTCCAGATCCCCTCCGGGCGCATCACGTCCTACAAATCCCTCTCCGATGCTCTGAACTCAAGTCCACGCGCTATCGGGGGTGCATTGAGGAATAATCCATTTGCACCGGAAGTTGTAGGTTTACTGCTTCCCCATCCATTGGTCTGTCGACGGCGTCTCTGCTCCGGGCTTCTGCCTATGGGATCAAAGTCGGAGAATGTGAGCTAACACGTAACGTGACGGGCAGCCATGCCATAGATGTATTGCCTCGACGGGGTTTGTGGGGGGGTTTATGGGGGATTGGAATAAGGCGCCGAGTGGGGTTAACCAGGAGAAGAAGATTGAGTTGTTGAGAGGGGAGGGGGTGGAGTTTGATGAGAAGGGGATGTTGCTGGATAAGGGGAGGTGGTGGGCCGAGTTTAAGGTTTGATGAAGTTAAGTGTGATGAAATGTAAATTAATGTGCGAGCAAGGGAACAGGCCTTCATATCCGGATTATATTCTAGATAATGAATCATTAATGGTTTCTATTTGCTAGTACTCAAATGGTATAATAATATCCCGCATAAAATCCAAACTCCTGCAACATTAATGATCGTTTCATAAGGTCATTCCAGTCATACTACTCATTACCATAATCATAACACATCCCCTGGGGCCCCATCATAAACATACAAATCACCTCCCAAACCCATAAATACGTCAGCAACAGAGACACACCCCGTCTCACAGCGATATATCCGCCGCCGCCTCACTCAACACACTCAGCAAACTCCCAGCCGCGCCCCCAATACTAGCAGCAGTGAACCTCTCCGACCACCGTTTATTCTGTGACCCTCTATTCCCCCCCCTCACTGCGCCATCCCTCTCCCTACCCTTTCGCTCGCGCGCCTCCGAACTAACAGCCCCATGAATCCCACTCGGGGTCTCCGTCCACGACTGCGGCACCCTATACTGCCCCTGTTGCCGCGGCGCATACTGCGGTCTATCTCTATCCCCATCACCCTCCCTTCGCCTAGGTCGATCGCGGCTATACCGTCTATCTGCCGAGCTCCTACTCGACGACGAGGTATCACTCGTATCCGAGATGCGCGTGTCTTCGTCGGGGAAGTGGACGGATTTTTTGGGCGGCGCAGGGGCGGGAACGGGGTCAGCGGGCCGGGAGTTGCGTGCGCTTTGGGAGCGGGCGCGACGGGCTTCGCGGAGGGCAGCGGTGCGGATGGCGAGGTCTTGGATCTGCGGGAGGGAGAAGACGCCGAGAATTGCAACGTATTCGGGGCGGCTGTTGTGTGTTAATATGTGTTTTATATTTAAATTGAATATATGGGAGTGGGTGAGGGCGATATGGGGTACGTACGCTTCATATCTGAGTCGATCTTCTTCGAGAATTTCGGTGCTGACTAGACCTCGGCGAATCTTGGTCCACTTTGCGTCCCGGGGAATCTCGCGACCTTGTGAGTCTGGTGCGAGGACGGCCGGTATGGAGGTCGTGACGTTACGCGGGCTGTGTCCGTACCGGTCTGTGGGTTGGTGGGATGCGGCTCTTATCGGTATAGGTAAGGCTCCTGAACCACGTGGTGAAACACTGTACAGCGATCCTTCTGGAGCTGGAATAGGGAGCTGCTGGGGCCGAGGCCGGTAGGACATGGCGTTTCCATCAGTGAAAGATGATGCACTCCTGGAACTGGAAGGGGAGCCTTGTGGCGAGTAGCCTTGGTCTCTGTCATTCTGGTCGGGCTGTCGTCGTGTTCTCCCGTCTGATCTCGGTGCTTCGAGCATTCTCATCCTGCTCTCATTCGCAGAGTCTTCGGCGAGGATGGACTCCGTGGTGCAGATCTCTGGCTCTGGTATTGGTGACCTGAGTTGCACGGATGTTGGAGGACTCGCGGCGATGGCATGGCCGTAACCATTTCTGCTGCTGGACGACCCTGAACGTTGAAGAAATGGAACTGGTGGAGGTTGGACTGGTGGAGGCTGGACTGGCGGAGCATAAAGTATTGGAATCTGGGATGGCAGAGGTTGGACTGGCGGAGCCTTTGTATCGCCAATACCTTCCTTCCAACCCGTCGTTATAGACTCCGGCTTTGGACGCTCGTTCTTCATCGACTGTAGGAATTTACTGTTGTCCTCTCCGACCCTGAGCTCCTTTATCGAGGAGTCAGAACTGTTATTGTTAAACGACGGCGGACTGCTAGCAGATGCTGGTGATTGAACTTGTTCGAGCCACTCTTGGGTATTTACTGATAATACTGGCTGTCTTGTCTTCGCTGCGACCGGCACGTCTTCGAGGAGTCCATTCTGGTCGATTTGTCGAATATAGGCTCGTAATACATCCTTTCGATTAACGTTAGTTCGCAAAATCATATATCAAAGTGAGAATGTCGATACTCACTTTATGTCGAGTTAAAACGTCGCTAGAAAACCCCTCTGCGACCAGTTCTCGTCGAAAGCTTTTCCAGACTTCCTTGTCATCATCCTCATATGTAGTCATTAAAGAGGCCGCTCGCTGGCCCATACGCGACGCAATATTGTCCACTTTGTCCAAAATGACATCCAGTTGTCCTCCGTGATTATCCAGCGTCGTCGCCACCCTACTCGATTCGCGAAGCTGTATCGTATCGAGCAGCGCCGTGATGTTCGTTTTGTGATTTATAAGCTTCATCCTCACACTGCCCAGCTGGTCCATCTCTACACTGCCAAACTTTATTTGTTTCCACAGCCGTCCAGTCGCGCTCCCACTCCTATCGTCGTCTCTGATGTCGCCATACTTCCGGAGAAGTTCCTCCAGATCCTCCAGCGTAAAGCGACAGTCTGCGATAAGTGGCGCAAGATCTCGCGCATACAACGCCCGGTCGCGGTTCAGTATAGACTCCGGAGCCTGTACTTCGTACTTTAGATGTCGCAGCACCGTATGTAGTGCGCGAATCTCGCGGCCGATCTCGAAGTAGGCATCGTTGGCGTTCTTGCACTGTCGGTACAGCCGGCGCGTGAACTCCAGTACAATAATTATGTCCGCCGGATTAGACCCGAAAGTCATCACATCTAAGGATTCCGAAAACGATATTAAGTGGTGGTATTCATGTGAAGAGTCGCTATAATGTAATAAGAGTCAAGTAATAATAGTATGCAGTTGAATGGATTATTGCAGTATTCGTAGTATGTAGAAGCGAAGTACAAGTATACAGTAGAGTCGAGGATGCATCCACTTCCCATATAAAGTCCACGTTGTTTGAGCGGCTACAGAGGGATAAGGGACATTTGCACGCGCGCCGGACCGGATTGTGACGTCGAAGCCGCGGGGTCCTGTCTTTTTGGTTCTTGGGTGGAAGGATGGAAGTGTGGAAGGGTGTGGGGAACACACGGAGATATAGGATTGGACAACAACCCAGTACCACATAGTAGAGCCCCTCCACGGGCCACGGCTGGTCCAAGCCGGCGAGCTAGAAGGGCGATTCAAAAAGCAAGGCTGTATACTAGTAGAGTAATGTATACTGTAGTTATGTCGATGTTGGTGATAAATGTACCTCAAGTGTTTGTTTGATATGCACAACAAATCGCCTCAAAGCCCCAGAGAATATACAAGGAATGGTTTTACTATGTATAATGTACGCAAAAAGAGAAAGATGATGCCTCATACTCGGCAGCCCAAGCGGTTGCCTCGCGCACCGGTATGTATCGTCGTGTGGCACAAACACCATTTCTGGTTCGTCTGATCAGATGTGGCTGAGTACTTCCACCACTGAATGGAACTGGGACACAACCAACAAGCTCCCAATATGTGCGCCAGCCTCAACTCCGCCCCAGTCAGTCGCCCGTGAAACAAGCATTCTCCTTCGCATTATCACCAACAATTCCTCATTTACTACTGGATCGCCGGCGCCTATACGCCCCTCTTCGCTATATACATGCATGTGCATGGACCGACGGCGGCTGCACCCGCCCAGAAGCTGAAACCAACAATGCCCAACATCACTGACCAGAAGTACCTGAACCAGGGCTTCTAGATCACAATCTTCTCCTGCGAGTACTTTCCAACCTTCTTGCTCTTCAGCCTGCCAATATCCCGCGCAGTTCGGCGCTGTAGTTCCCCACCTGCCCCAATCTTGATCAGGGAGATCAGTTGGTCCGCCTTCAACCCAAAGGGAAGTATGGTCGCATCCTTCCCAACCTGGGCAACGGTAATTGGTTGGCTCTTTCGCACGTTGCCTCCCTTTTGAGAACTGTCTACCTTCTGCTTCTTTGCGCTTGCGGGCAAGGCTTTTTGCACTGCTTCACCGTAGCGAACCATTTCCGAGGTGAGGCCCTTGAGGTAGGTAGCTTCTTCAATGCCCTCCAACGCAGCACTGACCTCGAGCTTTAAGCTGGAGATTAATTCTTCTGACTGAAAGCGATCTCCTCCGGCCAATATTGCGTCTCCAGAAAGCCAGCCGCCCGAACCGATGGCATCAATACAGCTATTAACTAGACTGGATATCAGGACAATAGTGCTGTCTTGTGATCCAGTGTCCTCGTCAATGCTATCCACAACGTCAAGGTACTTCGAGGTCCATGCCCCGCGCGCAAGCTCAAAGCGGAGCAGATAGATGAGGGACACAATTTCGCTCGATGTCAAGTTCGACTGTAGAGCGAGCACGACTGCTGCCGAGGGACAAGAATGCAACTTAGCCAAAGCCAGACTCAGTGCCTGGCCCCGAATGCTAGCTCCATCTCCAAGTTGATATTCCGCCAGGCGCAAGGCTGCGTCTGCTTCTTCTATTTCATTTTCAGTCTCCATATCGCCATTGGCGGCGGGGGTTTCGCCCTCTGTGAGTAGCAGTGGCTTGTCTGCCTTGGTGCCATCGTCGAGAATCTCGAGACTCTGCATGAGTACGCGAATGGCGTGCACAAGCTCAGGCGCATCGAGGTAGTTGTTCGAAATCAAGGAAAGGAGCACTTTCATCTCAGGGTCAATATCGACGAGAGACGATACAAGTTGCCCTGCTGGGACAACATAGGACTCAGCACTGCGAGCATCATGTTTTAACGCAGTCTCAATATTGACTTTGCTGAGGTTGCCGGTTTCCAAGAGCCAGTTGACAACATTATGAGGATAGAATACGACGAGAAGCTTCTGCTCGCCGTTCTGGCTGGACCAACTGAAAACTCTGCTTATTGCGTACTGCACCCAACGTGGGTCAACATCGGCATACCCACTTCGTGCGGAAGGCCATATCCATTCAGGCACAGCCGTTCCATCGTTGGACTTGGTCTCATCCTTGGATTTGATACCATTGGTAACCGTCAGTCCATTCACAAAAGGCGCTATCTTCCGACGATACATTTTCAGCTCTTGTGCCATTATTTCCTCAAACCCGTCAATGTCTTGCTCGGCAACACATCGATCGAGCTTTGAAAATTGTTCTTGCATAGCACTGTCGACAGCCGTGTTCGACCCTGGGATATATGATGACAGTGAACTCAACGGAACCCGGTGTAGTTTTCCGGAGCTCGCACCTGTTGCTTGGCGTCTGCCGCAGCCCACTGAATCTATGAGCAAACCAAGCTCCCGACGGCGGCTTGGAATATCCTTTCGTGCCTCTATCGAGAAGGCTACGAGTTGGCCACCAAGAATTGCATGCACAAGGTTGTGCTTCGTGGAATATGCTACCAGCTCGCACTGTTTCGTGCTTGAATCATCGGCGTCATCCAACTTTCGCTTTCGCGAGATGGTCTCTCCCTGGACGCTGTCTAGGTTGATGGAGGCTTGGATAGAATGGTACATAGGGTTGTAGATATCGACGGTCTCGTTCGTGGCTGTCATTACAGACGTGCTGCTAAGTCGTAAGAATGATGCTACATTGTCGATGTTAAGTTGCGATTTAATTTTGATCATGCCGTCTACGAAGTCGTAAATTGTGAGTGACCTGGTAGCAAGCTCGTACAAAAGCCCAGATGAGACATGGATATCGTATTGTAACTTGCCGAAATTCGACGGCGGCTGTGAATGAAGCCATGGAATTGGCACAGAGAGTAAAGTCTGGACGGAGTGTACCTGGTTGGTAGACCCACTGTCTCCAGCCCGAGGAAGAGCCAGAACATGAAGCGTGCGGTTGTCGGACCCCGTTGCATCGACTGGACTTGAAATGAGGACTAAAAGGGTTGGGTTAAATCCATTGACATCCACATCTTCTGAGAAGATTGAAAATGCGTCAGGCTGTCCCTTGAGGAGCCCCTTGCTGGCGGTGTGCGCATCGGTGAGGCTGACAAGCTCAATCTTGTGTGCAACGTTGGGCGTGGCAGAGTTTTTGCTCACAGCGGCGGCCGGAGATGTCCATTTCAACTTCAGATCCTCCCCATCCAAACATTGGATCTCCCCATCCGACTTTACGAGAACGAGGTTGTCACTGGACGATCCAATTTGCTCAGGAGCAACGCCGAGGAACACAACTGGTTTGGCCGAGCCTTCGACAACGTGGATCGCATTCGACGATTCGGCATGGCCTTCTGCTGTTGTTGTCTCGCGGAAAATTGTGATTCGAGGAGTATTTTCTGTTGTGGATGCATAGGTCCTTCTCTCAACAAGCCCTTTGCCTTGCTTCAATCTTAGAGAGTATGGCGCGCAGGTGATCAAAGCCTGTGGAGGGAGTGCGTATGAAGTGACGAGTTTTGACGATTGAATCTTGAATGAAGTTAGCAAATAGTTATAACGGAGATTCTTCCAATGTTCCTTACATCATACAAGTTCACACTTTCACCACTGATTCCTACAGCCAACTCTGCTCTCTTGCGTTTCCTTGAGCCTGGTGTCCCACCATGAACATCAGAAACAAAATAACGGCCGGTGGAATGGTCGACAGGTCGAGGAAGTGAGGCCACTACAAGTGGCTTATCGATAGTAAAGGTGGACGACATATTGGCGCTACGCTTTAAATGCGCAAAAATATATACAGGTAAAGTCTTCCAGAGCGGTGACTTTCATTATCACGAACTTCCCAAAACTTTTTGGAGAAAGTTTGACCCGAGATAATCGACACCTAATATGTCAGGTTGGATGTTAAATTTTAGTGGGGCTAAGCGTGAAGCTCGGACGTCTCGCGACAAGACGCGGTCTTCGAGAGGAACCACTTTGGGTGAATTTCGAACATTGTTGCCCATATTAGGACAATACTCTCTGAAAACACCATTGCCAAAGTCAGTCTAAACATGCCCATTGCCTGTCAGTTTTGCATTGCCATTATATTCATACACTCGTCATTTCCGGTTATATCAATCACCATATCTTAATTCTGCGTGACGCGAAGTTCGCGTATAGAGGGAAGTGGATGGGCGGACTCAGGTCGTGAAATGGCAGCGGTGACTGCCAGAACAATGGTGGATACTAATGAAAGGAAGAAAACTATCCATCCTTTTTTTGGCAAACCGAACTGTATGTTTACTTCTCACTTCCAAGCCATGCATTTGGTAGCCTGATGTGTTGACATTTCTGGTTTGCAGCTTCAAATCCAGCTTCAACCCTACCGTGCGACCTGCCATATACTGCACGGCCAGGCACTGCCGAATCAAGCACAGATATCCCACCATCAGGATCACTAGACAATGTGCATGGCAATGTGCGGCCTACACCCTCTGAACCTCACCCAGGGCACTTTGAAGGGGCACCCCCCCAACCCACCACACACAATAATGATGATATGGACGCAGATCTAAATGAATCTAGACGGAAGAGACGAAAAACGACACCGCCAGATGACAATGTTGGCTGGAATTACAATCCCAAGCTCGAAAATGCAACGCTTCCGAGAGATTCGAACGGCGACCTCGAACCAAACTACGGAGCACTGGGAGGAGCGGTTGAAAACAATGGCAATGTTCCGAGCGGATTGGGCTTCGAACACGCCCATGGAGCATTATTGCTCTCTCAAGGATTTGAAGGCCAGACTGATTCCAGACGGAACACATTAGAGGCTATTATGCCTGATACTATAAGCACCGTTTTGCGTGGAGACCAAACCACTTCGGAATCGTTCCAAAAGCCAGTGGAATCTGCTGGATGCAAGGACAAGCCAAAGAAAATACTTCATTTCAATATCAAAACAGGCACAATCGGTTCTCCACCTAAACGGTCCATCAAAGACCAGGTCCCTTCGAGAGGCCGCAAAAACCGCAAATCGCTGGTTATTACATTAAAATACGGGTCGGATACATGCAGCCGGCTGAGTGTAGGGAACAAGATCGACCATATATTGAGTACTACCAAGCCAGTACAAGTACCCCTGAAACAGAAGCTTGAAGTTGAAGCTTGTTCCGCGAAAGCCAACAGAACCAAATCTCCGCATCCATTTTTCCTTGGTAAAACCGCAGTGAAGCCTAGTAAGAATGAAAGCAACAATGCTTCTATTGACCCTACTACAGCTTTGACCCAGCAAGCAAGCTTGCTTCGAGCGCCAACTTCAGGCCGGCCACCTCCTACTAGCAACTGTCCACCTGCAAACTCCACTACTTTAGCGGCGTTCGGAAACTCCAATAGTCTCATGAAATTCCCAGGGGCAGCCGAACCGATATGGCCACCAAGCGGAATGACCCATATCAGAGGGTTAGAGAATGAACCCTCGCCGACCGCAACGACAGAACCATCGAAATTTCTCAGATCCGAGAATCACAAATCCAAATATACGGCTAGTGAGGCCACTGCCAACGAAGATATTCTAAATATTATAGCTGCCAAGCTCGAAATAAACGCCGTGCGAAAAGAGTTGAAGGATCTCAGCGCCAATCACTTCAATGCACCAGATAGATGTCTTCGTTTGCCGGCACGCCACTTCGAATCGGGATACAAGCTTCAGCGACGTATCAGGCCGCAATTAAAATCTGCATTGACCTCGGGGCGCCTTGCAGACGATTATAGTGACGATGAGCTCAGCAGAGACAGTCTGGGCTCTTCTCCTCATCCAGTTATCAAGAAGCTATTTGGCAGCATACCCTCAACTTTAAGCGCCTTTGACAAATCACAATATCAGACTCAGTCATGGATACACAAATATGCGCCAAATTCGGCGGCAGAGGTTTTGCAAAGTGGCAGAGAGGCTTTTATACTAAAAGAATGGCTACAATCTTTGACTGTTATTGCTGTTGATACGAAAGTAGCCGACACTAGCAATACTCGAGCCTCGCCTGCGCCCGTAAAGGCGGAAAAGGATAGCGGAGGCAAGAAGAAGCGGAAGTCGAAGAAGCTGGAAGATTTCATTGTGTCTAGTGACGATGAAGCGAACGATATGGATGAGGTATCCGAGTCTGACGATGAATCTCCACGTGGCGGTCTTGGCAGGCCCAAGAAAACTGTTATTAGACACGGTGATCTGAAGTCGATGAGCTCAAAGCAGCCCAGCAAGCTGTTAAATGCAGTTGTGATGAGTGGACCGAACGGATGCGGAAAAACCGCTACTGTTTACGCTGTTGCAAAGGAACTAGGCTTCGAAGTATTTGAGATCAACTCTAGCAGTCGACGTAGCGGCAAGGACATCCTTGAGAAGGTTGGCGATATGACAAGGAACCACTTAGTGCAGCAAAGGCAGGAGCAAAAACCAGATGACAGTGAAGACCTCCAACGCGTTTCGGATGCGCTTGATGCTGATCTGAAGAGCGGCCGGCAAGGAACAATGAAATCCTTTTTCAAATCTGCTGCGCCAAAAGCCAAAGAACCAAAAGCAAAGAAAGCAAAGCAAAGCTCAGAGCCTACATCGCGCCCAACAGACCCGGCTGCAGTGAAGAAACCAAAACAGCAAAAGCAGTCATTGATTCTGCTTGAAGAAGTCGACATTCTCTTTGACGAAGACAAGCAGTTCTGGGCGACAGTCCTGACGTTAATATCGCAATCGAAGCGACCAATCATTATGACTTGCAATGACGAGTCTCTAGTTTTGAACCAACTTTTGCCATTGCACGCCATCATTCGGTTTACGCCACCCCCTATTGATCTCGCTGTCGATTACATGCTACTGGTGGCTGCAAACGAAGGACATGTCCTGAAGCGACCAGCAGTTAGATCTTTGTATAAAGCGCAGTCGTGTGATCTTCGAGCGTCAATGACGGATCTTGAATTTTGGTGCCAAATTGGCGTGGGTGACCAAAGGGGTGGCTTCGACTGGTTCTATCCCCGCCTGCCGGCCGGTATTGATAAGGATTCCCACGGCAACACTGTCAGAGTTGTGAGCGAGGACACTTACAAGAATGGTATGGGGTGGCTAGGACGAGATTCGCTGTGCGATCCATCTGGCATCAACGACATTGAGGAAGAAACCCTCAAACAAACGTGGAATGGATGGGAACTCGACGTTGGAGACTGGCGTACGACGCTAGACCTTGGCTCCTGCGCCAACAAATCCGTCGAGCTCTCAAGGAGGAAACGCCTCAAGGCCCTTCAGTCATATGACATCTTCACTGACGCTATGAGCGCCGCCGATTTATGTGCCTCTGGCACCTTAAACTCCTCCAACTACGTAAATCCCCCCCTCCACCATTTTAAGTCTCTACTAACTCAGCAGACCCTCCTCGACACCACAGACCCTCCGATAAGTGCCAAATCTCTCGCTGACCTTCCAATCGGCTCCGCCTTCCTCCCCGCCACTCCACTTCCGGTAACCCCCCTCCCCATCGCCCTATCAAGCACCCTCAAATCTCTCGCCCGCTCCCACGCCAGAACCTCTCTCCCCCGCCCTCTCCGCACCAACTTTTCACCAGTCACCGAGCCGCAAATTCTCACCCACATCGCCCATGCCCGCTCTACCCCACCTAGTGGGATATCACGCGCCCACTACAGCCTGGCCTTCGACCCCCTCGGTATCCCCGAGAAACCGCTCTTTCCGCCCCCGCACCTCGAAGCGTCCTGCGTCGACCGGCCCATGGCACTTCTCTCTACGGATATCGCGCCGTACATACGGGGTATTGTGGCATGCGATGCGAGAGCGGCGAGGGAGCGCGTTAAGGCAGGGAATCTGGTGAGTGAAGGTGGTAGAGGGAAGAGGGCTCGGACGACGAGGGCAGCTATGGCGGCGCTGTGGGGGGGAGGGAGGAGAGTGAGACGGGAGTGGTGGTTTGAGGGGCT
>JPJV01002303.1:0-27923 GCA_000750745.1 Pseudogymnoascus sp. VKM F-4281 (FW-2241)
CCTCTCCCTCTCCCTCTCCCTCCCAAACCCCAACCCCAACCCCAACTCCCTAAACACCAAAACTCCTCTTCCTCTCCACCGCCGGCCTAACCGCCGCCCTCGCCAACACCTCCTGCGCCTCCGCCGCCACCAAACTCGCCACCGTCTTCCCATTAACCGCTAGATACCCCTCGTCGAGCGACAGGAAGCGCACTATCCCCCTGTCGTGCGGGACGCCAAGTTCCTCGGATAGCACGAGCGCGAGAGAGTTGGCGCGCAAGTTGTTGTCGGCGGGTTGGCAGAGGGAGGGGACCGTGCTGATGGTTAGGATGTAGGAGAGGGAGAGGCAGTGGGATTGCATTAGCAGGGGGGCGGAGAGGATGGAGATGGTGATGGCGGATTGGGGGCGGAGGTAGAGGGTTGAGAGTGTGTGGGAGAGGGTGAGGAGGATGTATTGGTCTACTTGCTGAGAGATGGGGGGAGGGGTGTTAGCCTTCATGTTTTTTTGTTTTTTTATTTTTGGGAAGGGGGACAATAAACGCACAGGAACATTCGTAACCAACTCAGCCAACACGGGAAATTCCCCCCCCAACCTCCTCCTCGCCTCATCCTGCGCCAGCTGCTCAGCCTCTCTCACCAAGCTAATAGCGCTCCTTTTCTTGGAATAAGTCGCAAACCTCCTGCGGGCACGGATCGTCTCGAGCGACGACCGGTTTTCGCTGCGTTGCTGCGAGTTGCTGCCGGGGGCGCTGGAGGGCCGCTGGTTCTGGTCTGCGATGGGGGTGCCGCCGGGCGCGCTGGAGGGCTGTTGCTGCTGTTGCTGTTGCTGTTGCTGTTGCTGTTGCTGCTGCTCTGGTGGGTTGGTGGATGGGGTGAGGTTGGCGTAGGCGCTGAAGGACATGGTTGGGTGGTTTGTGGGGTTGCTTGTGGTTGGTGGTGGGATGCCGTGGGTAATGGTATGGATTGATGAAAACTGTTTTGATTGATGTTTTGGAGCTATTCAAAAGACCATGTTGAGTTGTTGGAAGAGAACGGAGGTGGACGTGGGAGCATGGGATATGTGGTGGGAATATGGATGCGGTATAGGAACGGAAGGGAAGGAGCGATGTGTATTATGAGAATGGAAGGAGCGATGCGTATTGCATAGGAAAGAACGATGCGTACAGAGGCCGCACCTACCTCGTAGACGATACTAATAAAGGTATGCACGCACATAGACCGCGCCTGCCTCATCAGCGACTATAACCGTGCTCTAGTCTGCCAGAAAAGCTGGCTATCCACCGGACTGTCCTCTCGTCTATTCTGCGCTTCCTGAGATTGTGTAGCAGTTTGACATGCGAAACATTGTCGAAAGCTCTAGAGACGTCAAGTAGTAGAAGGGCTGCCACCTACGGATCGGGTGAGTTCGAAGCTTCACATATCTTTTCGATAATGACATGTAGTGCATGTTCTGTGAATCTCCCTCTGCGTCCGCTATTGTAAGTGCTCGGTAGCAGTTTATACATCTCTGTTACGTAGCTGATTCTCTTGGCGATTGTCGAGTCCATGAGTTTTCCAACAGTGTTGAGCAGCGCTATCGGTCGATACGCTTTAGGTGTGGTATAGTCGTCCTTACCCGCTTTTCTGAGGACTATAGTAGTTGACTGTCGGAAGCGCGCTGGACAGTAGCCAAGACGTAGGCTCCAGTTGAATATTCTCGTGAGGTGGGGTTATTTTGGCAGCGGTACAAGCGGCGACATAGGGGGCTCGGTTAATGATGCCGTCGGGCCCTGCCGCTTTCATTAGAGGAGGCGTTGAGGTAACGGTTTGATATACTTCTTTCTCTGTGATATCAAGGAATGGGGTCTAGTCTTGGCATTCGGCTCCGTTTATGTCTTCAAGGTCTGGTTCCAGGGCAATCGGGAAGAACGTGGCTTTAAGGAGGCGTGCATGTGTTGCAGGGACCTTTAGCGCCGGGGTTGCTGTCGCCGTCAATCCCTCCTGGTTTCTTGCCTACTTTACAAGTTTCCACATACTCTCCGGACTCTGCATGGCGCTCTCAGCCTGCCTCCGGTAACCTTGGAGCAAGGCTCTTTGGATATTCTTTGGATCAACCTTCCCTTCTGTTTTCGAGCTGTGCGGTAGACCTCCCAGCTCTCCTCCGTGTGTACTCGGCTGTTCTGTCGCTTGAGCCTTTGCACCTTCCGCTGTACTATAGGATTTCCCTTATCAGGCCTTCACAAAAAGTGTCAGGAACAGACAGCTACTAGACCCACGTGTTCAGCGACCGTGCGCGGTGCGAATCTCCCCAGGTAGCAGTCCGAGTCCCCTCGAATCCTACATAGTAGAGAGCTACTCTATCACGGACTCCGTAAAGGCGCGAAGGATGCGCCAAATACTGTTCTAGGGTCATAGGAAAATTGCTAGACGCTTAGTGCTATTCTCGCTCGTATGCATTTTTGCCCGTCGGCGTTTGCTTGGGTTGATTTAATCTATTCTCTTTTCTTGGCACCTCTTAGAATCCCTAGGCTAATCTGTGCAACAGGCAATGCCATACGACGAGAAGACGACGCCCGCAATAACCTCGAGCTACTCTGAACCTTGGAAGCTTTATTGGTGACGGAAGGCTTGGTATTGCCATTAACGGTATGCTGGCCGTAAAGCGACATCTGTAGCGTGGGGCTCAAGAGATGGTTTTTCCACCTTCGAGACAGTCTAAATGGCATGAATGTATGCTTACATTTAAAAATTTACCCTGCACTACCTGTATCCTATTCCAGATCCCGAAAGCACATGCTACAATGGCATGGTTTGTCCGGCATCAAATTTCAGTAGTTGCGGCGAAAGTCCACTACTGTCGAAGCGGGAAGGAGGAGTCCGTCTCATCTCTTCTTCTTAAACCTCCTATGTTCCCGTTGCTGGAATTTCCTTTTAAAATCTATCAATCCTTCATATACTGTTTTGTTACCCGTACAGTCGCTGTGCACATAGCTTGCAACCATGCATTTGAAGACTGTCTTCAGTCTTATAGTGCCTGCTCTCGCCCTCTTGGGCAGAGTAGAAGGTGCACCTTCTAAAGATTACACTTCCTATGAAGCGGAGTTTAATGAGACGGCTCTCTCTTTCGATCATTTTAGCCTCGCGGCTCGTCAAGATGCGAAGCCTGCCTTGAGAATTATGCCTCTGGGTGCATCTATTGTTTCTGGTGTTGGATCGAGCACTGGTAATGGGTAAGTGTTGAACAGGGTCAACAGATTCCATGGAAAGGGAGACTGATATATTGGGTAGTTTCCGAAAGCCTTTGAGGGATCAGTTGAGATTCAAGGGTGTATGTAACCATTCGTAGTCTTCCCCTCACATCTTGATGTAGCAAACGTCAAACCACTTCATAATCCGACCTCGCTACTTGTGCTAATATCCATTATCTTAGTGGCTTGTCAACATGGTTGGTAGCAAACAGAATGGAAACATGGTAGACAGAGTGAGTCTTCCCTGAAAGGCCTCAAAATTTCCCTCTCTAACATAACCTAATAGAACTTCGAAGCTACAAGCGGTCACACCATCGACCAAGCCCGAGATGCAGCGCGCAACTCATACGGATACAAACCCAATGTCGTTGTGGTAAGTTGTGTTTAATCTACTATAATCTTAAAACTAAGATCTTTGTTAGATGAACGTGGGCACCAACGATGCGAATCAAGGACGGGTACGTCTCTCTTGACTGTGACTTCACTACCTTTCCGTAGTTGTTAACACTCTTTCAGGTTGCCGGAGCTAATTCCCGAATGGAAGCGCTACTTAACGATCTTTGGGCCGCCGATGGCATGTCCAAGACCTTTGTTGTCATATCTTCCGTGCTTCGACGAGATGATGCTGGGGCAGAAAACAATCGTAAACAGATCAACGAGCAATATAAGTATGTTCTGATCACTCGTTGCTCTGGCTACAGATTTCGGGTCGTAGAATTCTAGGAATATCCTTTTCTAACTATGTGCTCTTTTCAGATCGATGGTCGCACGCCTAAAGAACTTTGGAAAGCCGATTGAATACGTCGACATCGATATCCCATTGAATGAGTTGCCAGATGGAATTCACCCTAAGTAAGTTCAAAGTTTTCACGTCTATATATTATTTCAACCACTAACGATATGCTTTCAACAGCGATGCCGGACACAAGAAAATGGCAATAAAATTCTGGTATGCTATCGAATGGGCTCATCAATCTGGACTCATCGCAGAAGCCTCCCCATTTTCCCAAGCAGTGGGCAACACCTGTGACAAGCAAGCTGGTCAAGCTCAATATGGCGGTATCACCCAGAAGGGCTCGGGCGATGATGATGGTATTTATTACCACAACAGCCAGGAAATGGGCACTATCTGGTCTTATACTTCTGAGTTTGATCGCGGTCAGTGGTTCTTCGCAAGACTCTATGGTTCTAAGTACGATGATATTGTCGGTTGGTGGTATGCTGACGGTGCTCTTACCTTCGCCACGTGGAAGAACAACGGAGGTGGCAAGTTCTCCAAGGTTTCTGATCTGAGGACGAGCCTTTTCTGTAATCCTCGTGGTATATGGTGGGTTGATATCAACGCCGATGGATATGATGATTTCCTTTGCGTTTCGCCCAACGGAGATACATTGGCGTCCATTAACAACCGAGACGGAACAGCCACAAGTCCACCAACGTTCAAAAATATCGGTGTGATCAAGAGAAACGTCGGATATCTTCAGGATCGTGTCAGATGGGGCGATATCGACGGTGATGGCAGAGCAGACTACATGATTATGGACGACGGTGGAAATGTTCGTGCTTGGAGAAATTCAGGTACCGCCGATGTCCCTTCCTGGCAACCCCTCGGCTTGCGCTTCACCGCTAAGAACATGGGTGACATGCGAGGTGTTCGTTTCGAGGATATCAACGGTGATGGGCGCGATGACTGGCTGTGGGTGAGTGACACAGGTGCTACAACAACTTGGACGAACTCCCGAAGTTGTCAAAAAGGAAAAGCCGGTGACGGACTCAACGTCGCCTGGCGTCAAGGATTCTGGAATGGTGCCTCCTCTGGTCCAACTCATGCTGGTGTTGGTGCTACTGGTCGTGAGAGAATTCACTTTGCCAGGATCTATGGCGAGGCTTCTTTTGGACTTCTACCAAAGGCAGACTATGTCTATTTGCAAATGACCAAGCAATCCGATGGCAGATTCAAGTTCGACATGAAAGTTTGGAAGAACACTGGACATGGTTCCACCAAACTCAAGGCTGATGGCAACAAGTACTGTAACATGCATGGCCATGCAGATGGACGACAAGACTACGTTTGGACTTTGTCAACGGGTAAAATGACTGTCTGGCCCAACTTAGGAAAGAAGTCCGTCTCAGGTGAGGGCGACGTATTCTGGGGTTCTCCTAAGGATCTCTGGAGCCCTGGAAGGGATTTGGACCGAAGGGATCTTCATCTTGTCGACTGGAACAATGATGGTGCGTGTGACATTGCATGGGTTGACCCAGACAACAACAACAGAGTTTCCGTCTGGCTGAACAATTACAAGACGACCGGAGCATTCACTTGGACTTACCTCGCCAACCCAGCGCCAGTCTTGAACTGTCCAGAAAAGAGAGGTGTCGGCATCCACGATCTCCCTGTCAGATTCGCGGACGTTTCAAACAACAAGATGTCAGACTATATTTGTATTCAACCTGACGGACGTTTCCACGGTTGGACTCACAACAGTGATGGTTCTTGGGAAAGAATCGCGCAGTTCAAGAAAGCCGAGGGTATCGATCGTGCCAACCTCCGCTTTGGTAATGTTAACGGACGCGGCGGGGAAGACATGATCTGGGTGGATAAGTACACTGGCGACGCCACTGTCTTCATCAACAATGGCAAGATGGACACTGGCGGCAGCAACTGGTGGTTCTTGAATAGCGGAAAACAGTACGCAGGCTCGTTTGCGGGAACTTGCCAATATTTTGTTGACCTCGATGGAGACAACAGAGCAGACTTGCACTCCATCATGGGCACATTCACTAATCGTGGAGAGACACATTTCAATCGCTGTGGATTAGTGGATCTCGCAGGTGATGATGCAGGTTGGGCCCCAGGTCAAGATCCAGGATTCGGCGCCTTGCCAAATAATGTACCAGCTCTACCTTCTGAAAATGAGGGCTGGCGTGATGTTTGGTGCGATGCCACTCCAGCATTAACGGATGCATTATGGCCCAATGGACAAGAGAGATGGAGAGATGCAAAAGCAAATGAGGCCTGGGAATCAGCTTTGGTTTGTAAGTTTTGCTATCAACGATCGTCTGTAAAGGATACATACTGACAAAAACACTTAGACTGGGAACAATATAAGAGTGATAACCCAGTGGGCAGAGACTTTCAATTCTCGGAAGCGATCGGCAACTTCTTTAAGGCTTCGCCCGACCGAAAGTGCCAAGATGTCAACGATGGCAATTGCGGGGAGAGTTCAAATTGTGGTCAAAAAAACTTGTAAGTTGTCTTTTCAAGATCTTTCGGTGGTGCGATGGTCAAATGCTCTACACGAGGTTGTGTGGAGTCTTTGCTGTCCAACTTCAGTGTATATGGCTAACCTGTACTTATAGTCCTGGGGATACCAATTCTCCAGCGGGGTAAGTTGTTCCTACAACAACCTAGAGTCGACTAACCCTTTCTAGATACATGATCATGAATAATATAGCATCTATCCACAGAGCCTTCAAAGCTATCGAGGATGGTGTAATGGCAGCTTACACCACGTTCTCCTTCGAAACCAGTGCAGCGGTCAAGGCTTTCGGGTCGTTCACTGACGTTACCAAGTACCTTGTCGAATTGGATATCATGAATCTGATGTTTGGATTCTTAGGTATTGGTTTATGGGGCAGAGGTACGCCATGAGTTACACAGTTTTATGGCGTTGTGCTAATTTACCATTTGTAGCTTTGCCCGCTAATGCATGGGCTTCGGCTTTTATCCAAGGTTTGTGGATTGTGCTAATTATATACCCCACTACAACATATTTCGATTGCTGACTTTCTCCAGATGGTGCAAGGTCGCTAGTTCAGTTTGGTGTAGACTGGAACAAAGCACAACCGTCTGTTGCATCGCATTTAGACTTTGGGGAAGGTTTGAGAGTGTGGGTTACGAAGGTGAGCGAATGACGCTCCAGCCTGGTTTATTTTCCAATGGCTACTCGGACTTCAAGGCCTACCCTGCAGTTGCTGCGTCCTCGATGCTAACCGGGATTCCAGGTAGCTCTAGCATATCGAGACGCGAATCGGAATGCGGCTTTCAATCTTTTCAGTGGGCTTGACACAACGGCGCTCACGAATATGCTGAAAGATGGCAACGCGGTCCGGATGAGAAATACGACTCAAGCGGAAGTTGAATCGATTTTCTACCAGAATTTGATGGTGTACGCGATACCACAGCTGTGGTCGACGGGTAAGACATACATACATCTTTCAATTATAATCTTAGGATGGTGTACAGCCGAGGCTAACCAACTTTTCTATACAGATGGCAGCTATCGAACTGTTCTTCTGTAAGTAGCGATAGCATCTGTGATAATGTTCTAAGAGTTATGTGGAGAACTGTACTGATGAGACCGTCCGTAGTACTGGGGAAGATTTAGAATTGAAGGATAATCCGTCCGAGGGAGGATGCAGGGAATATCCGGGAGGCTACCCTATTTACTTCGACTCTGAACTCTGGGAGCCTACATTCTGGTGTTATCAGCGCGATGGGAAACCGCAATCGTACTGGATGGTCAGGGTCGTAAGTTACTCTCCTTTAAACTGAAACGCACCGACGATAGCTAAGCATGACCGACAGAGGACCAACTGCGATAGGGACGAACGTACTGGCTACTGCCTGACTGTGGGCTGGGAGCGATTCCACGTACCCAAAGGATGGGACACAATCGACGGAACCCAGTGGGGAGGCCTAAAGAAATATGATCTCTTCAGAAGGTAAGCGTACCTATACGCGGTACATACATGTTTTTTCACGATTGACACTGACCACGTGATTGAATAGTGCAATCGAGGCATGGGAGAATAATGGCCGAAAGAATGGATGGAAAGGGCCTGATGCAGAAAGCCTCGATGGAATGCGCGACATTATACAGCATGGTGCTGGCACTGATGGTGCATTCAAAATCCCTGTCTGTGGATGGAAGGAGATGTTCAAAAGTTTCAGTGAAGGGGCTCCTGGCCCTGGCAAGAACCCATACTGGCCTTGCGCGAATGTCTCATAGACGACGAGTGTTGACGTAGGTTTGTTGAAATAGGGCTGATACGTAGGAAACTATCATTTTGTTTTGTGGTGGTTGTAAACGAGATGGCCAGACAACTTGTTATTTATTTTGTCATCTGCTTCTTTTTCTACCTGTAGATGATTATCAAAGGATTTTCTCTCAGTTCGCATTATAACTATGCGAACTATCTTGAGGCATACTCATTGGCTAGAAAAACCTAGAAAAACCTAGGCCAGGGCTTGCGTACGAATGTGAGCTTTAATTTACCGTCAGTTCTACATAGGATATGCGAAATCTAACAAGTAGAGAAATGAGAAGAGGCACGGCTGACGTGATTTGGTAAGACATGGCAGCAGATGGTTACATTTTCTCACGGGGCCAAGCCATATAATCCTGCGCTATACTGCTTACAATAAATAACTGGCGTTCCACTTCAATATTGAACTACAAATGAGAATTGATTTCTTGTGACTAAATGCCAGCCGATATATGTTCCACTTTCCATCTACAACCCCACCCTTCAAATACCAAACTCGTAAATTGCGCCCATCCCATGTCTATCCCAAAACTCCCGCTTGGTATATAATGAAATATGTCTATAACACCCACAGCCAGCTAACTCCCTTATTTATTGACTATAGCCACAGTGAAAGGCTGCATGCCAATTTAAACCTGGTTATGGCGGTCCTTAAGGCTGCTATCACTCTCATATGGTGTTTCCCGTCCCGCACTTTGTTGGCCGTTTGTCATCTCCCACGAAGATGCCTGCTGCTGCTTCAGTTGGCGGAACTTGAAGTTCCCCTGGTCCCACTTTCCGCCGAAGGCGACACCCGGGTGGAACAAGGTGAGGCAGATACAGGCGATGACGATCATGGCGCCCTCGAGGATCATAAATGTGATTTCATCGTTTGCGAGCGCTCCGTCGAAACCTTGGTAGAGCTCTATGGCGCGGAAGATGGAGCGCACGAAGATGGTTATGGTGGCGATGGCGAGGCCTGGGCAGTGTTAGGTAGGCACGGCAGAGGAGTGATGGTAGAGGGACTTACAGATGAGGAAGGCCTTCCATTTAAAGGTGCTGCGGACGGATATGGTGGAGGAGTTCACCTTGTTTGGGTATCGGCGCAGACGTAAGGCGAAGTCGATACAGAGGGTCATGAAGACTGTGAGGGAAACGACTTGGAGGATGAGACCGGCAATCATGATGTTGACACCCACCTGTCGGCTGTCTGCGTCCTCTGCGATGGCGGTGAGAGCGCCGCCAGCACCTTGGAGGATGAGCGACAGGAAGTCGCAGGTAATGAAGACGAGGGTGTAGGTCCTGGGCTTGATTCGCGAGGCGCCTTCCCCATACATGACCACGATGCGGGCGAGGCAGAGGTATATAGAGGCTGTCAGGAAAGCGGGGCCGAGGGTTAGGCAGATGAGGTATCTGTGATAAAGTCAGACCCGTTCCATGTATGTTTTAGGAGGAAAGCTTACTGAAGGAATAGATTGAAGGAAAAGGGTTTGTAGTGGATTTGGACACGTCCAACGTATCCTACGACTTCAAGCAGGAGCCCGCCGATCATGCCGGCCATATAACCCCATGTTTTGTACTTGATACCGAAGAAGATCTGGGGAACGAGGAGAACACCAAAGATGGCGAGAAAGAGGATGTTACCAGGCAGGTTAGGGATGTATTCAAAGTATGCATAGTCCATGGAGCATGTCGCTATCGTGCAAAATTCTGCATCTTCGAGAATCGTTCCATCGAAAGTGACAACACTGTCTGACATCTTGAATCTTGAGGCGGGTTGATATCTATTTGGCTAGTGACGATGCTCCTGATATTGAATGAATAGGCATCATCTCAGGTGGCAACCCAACCCTCTATATAGCTCATACGGAATCATTCTGACAAGGACAAGGCCTTATTCCGTTCCCATAATTGGAAGTACAGGTAAGGTAAGCCTTAGCCCGCGTCCGCAGGCATGTCCGTGCCATGGCTCTTTCGCATAATACTGCTTTAAACGCAATGAGCTGACGTGTTGTAGATGGACCCTCCTTCAGCCTCGCTGCGTGTACATGGTTAAAACTCCGATACGGTAATTACAACCTTCGCCGTGATAGGCAGTAATTGAGCGCAAAATGGTGGCTGTTAGTTGTGTATCGTCGGTGTTCTTGGTCCGTGTCCGTGTCGGCGGCCCAGGGGCATACGTACTATGCTACACAAAGGATTGCGTCGTCAGCCTCCACAATAATGTACGACTACCATTTAAAGTTGTTCCGACATACTATGTATCTTTATATAGAGATCCCGGCGAAAAGTTACTTTGAGCTGGCGGTTATTCCGGTCGAACCACTGGCTGAGTCGGTGGTTCCGCCGCAACAAAAAATAAGTTAAAAATACCGATTTCTCGCCAATGAGGACCAATTCCGAATCGTGTCCGTTGGGATAAAGTTGAAACGCCGCACATAGTGATTATCTAAGCATCAGCATAACCATCCCCTAAATATTGTGGTGGATGGTGGTACATAATATTATCCGCCATGTTTGAGGTTTGGAGCAAAATAGGGGGTAATCTTTGAATCCTACGAAGGTTTCGGCCCTAAATAGTGTATCTCGCATATAGAAATCGTCCAGCAGGGGAGTTTTTGAAATACATTTGCCTGCCGTCAGTTATTTACTTTTGAGCCATTTCTGCATCGTATCGTATCGCCTCATGTCTGTAAATATTGGCAAAAGTCAGCTAGCCGGCATCGTCATTAGATTCTCGAATCGTTAATTGTTCAACTACACCGCTTTCATCATTGCTTATTTGCAGTCGGCACTGCAGAGAACGTAAGATGCTTCTTTTGCCTGGCCACGTCGTCGCACTACTTGGCATTATCCTGCAATTGGCCTGGTGTCAGCAGCAACCCCGACCGTTGTCAAGCCACACATCAGCATCACTAGTCCAAAACGACCGAGTTTATATCCTTGGAGGTAGTCGGACAGGAATTGCAGTCATAAGCACAGCGTTACAGACGCTTGGGTATAAGAAAATTATACCAGGGGCTATTCCTATCAGCAGCGCCGATCAAGCTTCCAACCAACGCACCTTTAGCGTGGTCTCCATTGTATCAGGCATAGATGAGCAGTCCATCATGTCTCCAGGTGCCAAATTCATCTTGCCTGTGGAGGATGACAACATCCCGCAAATCGAATATTCAAATGGCGAAGGATTCGGTGGCGCAAGTGCGTATCAAAACTACGCGCGCTCTGCTCAAGATGTTTTTGTCCAACTAGATCGGGAGGAAAGCCTGTTGGTATTTCAGATTACCAAAAATAGTCACCGAGTGGGAACCGACTGGCCAATGCTGTGCCACTTTCTTGGTCTAGGGTACAGCACCGTCGAAAGGTACCGCTTAAAGCAATTTCCGATGGGCCACAAGGGAGCTTGGACGCTTTAATGTGCCGTGGGGGCTTAAATCTTGTCGGTTTTATTATCATTGATGATATTTATGTAGCTGGAGTAAATTGGCGCACTCAGTCCGGTCTGTTTGCTTTTGGAGTATCCTTTTTATATCATAGTTTCAAGAAGACCTTTCGATAAGCGTAGAAACGCACAAATCCAAATAATTATCATCCCAAATGAGGTGCTGCCCTTCTCTGCCCCACCACAGCTCCAGCCATGTCTCAACAGTCGTGTCCAGCCCCAAGTTATAAGGGTCCATCGCTCATTCGTTGCCCTATGAGGAAACTGACACAAGTGGGGTCCTGCGTAGGATTCACTAATTTCGTAGCTTGTCTCTCGTTGTACCTCAGTTCCAAGCAAGCTTGTCTTCATTCGATGCCTTATAAATCAGCCGTCACAAAGGTGCACGCAATATGTAAGCTGATAGCAATGGCAACAATGAGTGGAGACGCCGCCTCTGTGTTGTCTAAACATGTTTCTATTCGAAGAACGTGTCCAGAGACACCTCAAAATGGGAGTAGTGGATACGACATCCAATCTGCCATTATACCATCCATGGCCATTTCTGGAACATACCCTGCTAATTGGATATCCTCCATCTCCGCTTGCAGCAGGTTATCCAGGTCTTCTGCCCCCATATCGACGCCGAAGAAATCGCTTGTTTGTTGTGGGATATGTGAGTTGTAACTGACTGAACTCGATTGGCTTCCATCACCGTAATACCCATTGAAGTTCGGCGATGGTAGCGGTAAGTTGGCGGGTCCAGGGGAGTGCTTCTCGTACCAGCACTGGATAATTTTGCCTCGCTTCCAGTAATGATAGAAAGTATCCCGGCGCCCGTCAGCATCCACAACCTGTGTCACTAATTGGCCCACAACTGCTACAGTTTCCTTCACGAAACTAAGCAGGTCAAGAGAATCGCGGAGGGCCAGGGTTTCACGCGAAGTTGATGGCCCCCGGGTTGCAACCGAGAGCTTCGACGCGACGATCATAGCTACGCCGATTTGAATCCATTCCGTGTTGGAAAATGCAAGCTGGGTGCGTGCTGGAACGGCGAGGAAATATGAAAGAAGTGATTTGGCTGATATAAGACCCGCGCATAAGATGTCAAGGCGCCAGGCAGATGACGGAATCAACCGGGGAACTTCCGATTCCGCGTTTCGATCGAGGAGCGCAATTTGATAAAGATTCAGCTCGACAGCATGGTATTGCATCGCTAACAGATCTATAAAGGCTGAGGTTAACATATGATTGGTATTAGTAGCTGAGGGAAACTTGCAACTTTCGGTTATATCAAACGGCAGGCGTTCCCTGAATAACTCAAGCTCAGATTGCAGCTGCTTAACAAACAGCTCGATAGTAGACTCAGGGTTCAACTCCGAGACACGCTGGGAAAACAGTCGGTCTATCTTTTCCGCGATTGCTTGCAATCGCACAACGTATAGAACATACTTATCAGTGGGGCAGACTGCTTCATCCCGAAGAGACTTGCAGAAATCGTCAATATGTGTAGAAAAGGGGAATGTCGACGTCTTTTGTAACATGGTCGATATACTTTGTAGAAGTAAGCTGTCCTGAAGGTACAATAAATACTCGGCTGCAGGGTCTTACCTCGAAGCAAGATAAAAGCAACCGGCAACGGTTCTCCTCTCATCGTGGCTCCAAGTTATTGGGTAATCCGTCTTTGTGGTACCATCTAACTCGAGCGTGAGCCCAACTCTGGGTGGCCCGCTTGGCGGTGGTCGATTGAGTCTTAAATCAACCACAATGCTAATGGCAAGTTGAAGAAACTGGGTATATACGCGTGGCCTGCTATAATAATGGCTCCTAGAAGACGACATGGTCAGCACAATATGGCTAGATATTGAGGTAAATAAAGTGGCTCACCAAGCAAGATATATCAGAATACCTTGAAGAATCTCAATTGAAGCCTCTCCACCAAAAATCATCCTATTACTCACAACGTGCTTGATCTCCTTCCCAAGCTGTCGCTGCAACGGCATATTTTCGTATGAAGCCGCCGCAAGCACCGTAAGAAATAGAAAGGGCTTCGACTCGCGCAGCTCTTGAGCAGTCACGCTTGGGTGTATAACCACAAACGGGAATCGATGCACCATAACGGTTCTGAAGATTTCAAGATACCAGCTTGCAGTCTCCATGTCGAGAAGCTCATCATCAATGACATCTTTGCTCATCCTAGTGCCAACCTCTGGTGTTGGCGCCTCAATTCCGAAATCAAAGGTTAACTGCTCTGGCAGAATTGACTTTACTGGTTGGGAAGTAGCGCCTTGGAATGTACCACTCTGGGATGTAGCGCCTAGAAGCTGGTTCACCTTGGCCTCGAGAGCTTCTATGCGGCTTTTGGGTGCGTTAGTACATTATCATCTGCGGTGTAAACTTGGCTGCATACACATCTTTCTTGCTCCCATTGTGTCGCCGCCTGGCCTGCCTGAACACGCACTCCTTATTCAGGCGATGGCATCTACACGATGTTAAACCTGGCTTATTCGAACGCGTGCAACATTAAAGCGGCCTACCTGTCACATATGTGCGGGTGGTTCACACGCGTACATTTTATCTTTGCATGCGCGCAATTCTGGCACGTCCTCGAGAGCGGGAGCGACGTGGGGGATTGAGAATCGCGAGCGCTTTTATCCGCAGTGTCTGTCCTTGTAGCCATGGCTGGGATCTCCTTTGCCTGGGAACTCTTCTTCACAGAAATGCGGGCGGCCATCATGAAGTACTCGATGTGAGATGCTTGCGAATAGCTTACGAGGTCGCGACGAAGCCGTTACGTAGGTTTACAGTAGCCAGGCACGTAACACTTTTAATATGCATAAACCCTGTCTATTTGTAAGTAGAACAGAACTGTCAGACCTGGCTAATTCATGGAAGTAGCGCCGCTCGAGTTAAGGTTGTGGAGTCCCACAATGGACAATGAATAATGACAGCTAGTTCGTACGTCAGCACAGCCACGTCCATGACGAGGATTTAAAGTCAGATCAAATATTTACACCATTTTCAATTTATTCAGTTTAAAAGCAAGCATCACTTGAATTGAATACCTGTCGTCTAACACGTGACTAGCTGCGGTACCATTCTGTACATTTATCGCTTCCCAAATATATGAGTCCATCTGTTGTATCACACTTGTATACTACATGAACCAATCAACGATAGTGAAGACGTCACCACATATCTTGCAGCTCGCCACTATTGCCAGATATAAGAGAATTGAGAAACTGGATATGAGAGTATAAGAGCTTTGGAACTAATAAAAACATCATCTTTCCTATCGAAAATACACTCTTACTATAAATAAACTTTAATCCCACCGCAACACCCATCCCATACGCCGCCATGTCAGACCTCTACACCAAAGTCAACGAGCACTACTCCTCCCTCGCCCGCGAGAACCCCGCCGCGAACGAAGAGCACATCCGAAAGGTCGCCTTATCCTTCGGCTACAACCCCGCCGATCTCAGCAGCATCCCCGATGGCGCGAACCTGGGCGTCAGCTGTGGAAACCCGCTTGCCATTGCCGGCCTGAAGGAGGTGAGTCCTGGTCTCGCTGTCTTCGCCTTTGCTTCTCAGTTGCTTTCTTAGACAGCCTCCCCTTAAGCTTCTCCTTTGTCCATACCCGTATCTACGGGACAAGAAATGATAGACCAACCCCCGAGAACAATGATGTGGTAGCCATGGGCCGGGACGAGGCCATGTCCGAGATGACGATCGATGCCGTATTTTCCACCGTCGAGTTTGGTTACAATGTCTTTGTGGCCAGGGCATCAGGCTACGGCCGACCTTGAGAGACAAGCTCTTGTCAAGGAAGCTCAACGAGTGTCACGAGCCGATCTTAAGGTCGGAACTTTTAGCAATGATCCATCTTAGGGTGTAGTCGTGCTCATCAAGTCCATTAATTGGAAACACGGGATTAGCAAGATCGCGTTCGAATCAATGTCTACGGAGATAAATTTCGAGGCAGGCCGAGCCATGCCCATTAGCGAGGGTATCAATACAATATTATCCCCAAGCAGTGACGAAAAATAGAAGAAGTGACGAGAAAGGAGAGCAGTGACAAGATAGGCTGACCCTTCTTCGCTATCTGCTCTTCCTCTATCCGCTCTTTCTCTCCCCCTCATTCGTCTCTATGATACATTTCCACCAAACCACCCCCACACAAGAATATCCCAGCTAACACCCCGCAGGGCGAAACAGTCATCGATCTCGGAAGCGGCGGCGGCTTCGACGTCTTCCAAGCCGCCACCAAAGTCAGCCCAACCGGCAAATCCATCGGCGTGGACATCAGCGACGTAAGCTCTTGCTTCCCCCTCCCCTCCTCCACAAAATCCGAAAAACTAAGCAGAGCACAGGACATGCTCGAGCTGGCTGCCAAGAACCTCTCCAAGTCTTCCCTTACCAACGTCTCCTTCGTCAAAGCGCCCATCACCGCCACCACCCTCCCCTCGGGTGACGCCGACTGCATCATCAGCAACTGCGTGATCAACCTCGTTCCCGGCGCCGACAAGGCGTTGGTATTCTCCGAGATCTGGCGGTTGCTGAGACCCGGTGGGAGGGTGGCGGTGAGTGATATTCTGGCGCGGAAGGAGTTGTCGCCGGAGTTGAAGGGGCACTTGGGGTTGTATGTTGGGTGTATTAGTGGTGCAAGCTTGGTGGGGGAGTATGAGGGGTGGTTGAAGGGCGTGGGGTTTAAAGGTGAGCTTCTTTTGGTATTCTGGAGGTTATGGGGAAGAAACGAGGTGCTAATGAGGAGATGCAGATGTGTTGATTGTGGATAAGAAGAGCGATCTTAATATCTATAAGGAGAGGACCGATGTGGACGTTAAGGGATGCGGTGAACCAGAGACGGGGTCGTCGTGCTGCGGGACAAAGATCCCGATCGAGGAGAAGGGCGATGTCGCGAACATTGACTTCAATGAGTGGGTTGGTGAGTTGCTTCACACGCTGACGTCGATGAGTTGTTTGGCTAACATGGGTGTAGGTTCATTTGAGGTGTATGCGGTCAAGCCGGCCGATGCGTAAGATACCGTCGCGAGATATCGGCAGTTTGATTTGCGTTAATGACAATGGCTAATGTCGATCAAATGCCTTCATATATGAGCAATGCCAAATGATTTTCAATGCCCTACATTCACGCCCATGACAAGACACAGCTGCAGAGTAATCGTATATATATTGTTACTCTTCTCGCCCAGCCTATCAGCCGGTGGCCCCGATAAATGTCCTTCAAACCCTAAGAAATACAAAAGAAACGGACAAGCAGGCGTCTGACGCGAGGTGTCCAAGGCCTCGATCCGTACCGTACAAAATCGTGATATATCTCCCCTTCATAAGTCATAATGCATCATCCTCCCCAACCATAGCATACACAGCCACTCACTGCCCATCCTCCCACCTCGCCTCCCTCACAACAGCCATACTCCTCCTCTTATCCTCGTCCCTCTTTCCCTTTCCCCAATTCCTACTCCACCTCCTCTGCGGCCCTCCCACCTGCGCCTCATTCCCACCCTCAACCCTCGTCTCTATATCCGCCACGGGCTCACCCGGAAACACCATCATGGATCGTCGCTTCGCCGCCTTCGCGCTAGTGATGCTGCTGTCGAAGTTGGTGCTGGACCGACTCGCTTCGCTGCCCATGCTCTGGTCGCTGCGGCTGCTGGAGCCGGTGTTGTTGGAGGAGGCGTAGACGTACTCGCCGTCGACGTAGATGGCGTCGGAGCTGAATGCGGTGCGGCGGTTCTTGCGGTTGGTGTAGCGCTGCTCGAGACGGAAGAGCTCGAGCTTGGCTTGGATGCGGTTGATGAGGCCCATGGTTGGGTGAGGTGGTTGCTGTGCTGGTGGGTGAGTGAGGATGAAGAGTGGTGAGGTGAGGGCGGTTCAACGACTTGCTTGCGACAGAACGAATGGAACGACTAAGAGGTAGAGAGTGACTGTCTGTATATTCTCGCACTGCGTCGTCTTGCTAATCTCCGTCCTGGGCAGAGATGTAAACGGGGGGAGGAGCAGCAACGGTGGTAAGTAACAATGGGAGGGAGCAAGTAGATGAATGTTGAGAAAACCACTAAAACCCATTTATCCCTCCCATTGTCCCCCCCGCACCAACCCTCCCCGTTCGTGTTCTGACCCTGTCCCGCCCTTGTCGCGTCCCTGCTTGCTCTCCCTGCACCCACTTTGTTCCACGCATAGTCTCTCTTACGACGCCTGCCACACCACACTGTCCACCTGCTTTATGCGGAGTTGTGGGTATTGGTGTCGCACAGGAACTCCAGGAACTCCAGGAACTCTCCCTCACCAGCACTATCCAACAAAATCCCCCCCGTACCGAGCGGATATCACCCACCCGTCCCTTGCCTGCTCCCCCTGGCTAAACAAGGGTTCCCTTGCCGCACTATCCCGCATTAAGCGCGCTAGAAGGGGTCGAAGACGCGCAAGGGGTTCCGTGCGCTCGTTTGGTGGCTGGTGAAATCGCTGATTGGTGGAGCCGCGCGTGAAGAGTGGGAAAACGTGACTACAGGGATTAGACGAGAAGCGAGGGAAGGTGAGTGATGGACGAGTGATGGAGCGCCTGGAAGGGCGAGAGCATGGGGAGAGCATGGCCAGAAATCTAGCGCTAGGCTGAATAGGGGCAGGTTTGGGCGAAGTGGAAGCTAGGGGGAATTGTCAAACAATAGGCTCATGCAGGCAGATCCTGTTTAGGTGTACTTAATATGTACCTAAACTTCATGTATGTAGACGGTATGATATATAAGTATACTATAAGTAGAATTTGATAGAGTGTGAGCGAATTTGGTCGGAAAGACGGGAAGGGAAGTCGAAGGCGGGACGAGACTGTGGACTGGACGAATGTGGGTTATCAGATCACTCTCAGCGGACAAACTAGTACTGTAAACTTCTATGATCGACTTAAAGATTACAGAGTCTGTCAAATTAGATGCCTTACTCAAGGCTCAACTCCTCGCAGAGCTACAGAAGCAGCTTGCAGCGAGGAGCGCGCAGCAACAGGCCGTAGAGCTCCGTAGCCAGCAGACACTTTAAACGCCGTCTAACTAAACATATTCATTTCGACATTGTCTAATGCTGTGGTAATAAGAGGGAGGCCGGGCGATTCTCGTCCTTAGCTGGGAGTCACGTTGGTTCAATCTTTCGCGCGGGAAACAGTCGAATATTGATGTCTAACGTTGTTGGACGCGGTGCTGGGAATTACGCCGATGCAGCACTGTGTCTCATCCAACACACGACACAAAGGTACTTTATATACAGAGTATGGATTGTTAAGCTTTCCACTACATATGCTGTATCTCAGCCATCCAAGGGCCTCCCCAACGCACTCGCCACGAGGCCAAGCCTCATCCATTCCTTCCTCCCGCCACATACCCCACACAGCACTCCATATCGCCACACTCCAGCACACAGAAGCTCAGTTCTAGACCGTATATAAATGATATCGACAGCATGCTTTGTTCTTTTGTCATGCTATCGCCGCGGCCACATACCGAGTGCGGCGCCACCGACCTTATACTTCTCTCTATCACTGTCATTGCCGGGCCTCCATGGCCGCCTCTCGAGTCGGAGGGTCGCTCTGTCCACCACTGCTGTGCAGTTCCGACACTGACTGTATTCGTATACTACTATCCAAACCCTCCATGCCTAAATACCTCCATCGCGTCTATACTCGCCTCATTTACCCTTTCCGGCCTCCTCTCCCCCAGTCTCCCCAGCAACATCTTCCACAGCCACTTCATGTTCGCTCGACCCATGTTGGAACAGGGTTTCTTGGGCTAAATCGCAACAATCAGCAAAGGCTTCTCGCAGACACAGCCAGGCGTGCCATCTAAACACGCCCAAGGAATACTCAAATGAAATCGGACCGAACTTACCACTCCACAGCTCCGAGTAAACCCCTCCAGTATCAATCAACTCGCTATGACTCCCACTCTCCGCCACCTTCCCTTCCTTCAACACAATAATCCTATCACTATCATAGATCGTTCGCAGCCTATGCGCCACAAACACGCTCGTCCTAGCCTTCTCCTTCAAAATCCCATTAATGTTCTGCATCAGCGCCTGCTCGGTATGCGTATCCAGCGCGGACGTCGCCTCATCAAAGAACAACAGCGGTGGATCCTTCAACAGCAGCCTTGACACTGCAAGTCTCTGCTTCTCCCCACCCGAAATCATCATCCCGCGCTCGCCGACCATGGTCTGGTAGCCATCCGGGAACGCAGAGATGATGTGGTCAATGCGGGCGCGTGCCGCGGCGGCTCGGACGGCTTCGGGGGGTGCGCTCAGATCACCGTACCGGATGTTGTGCTCGATGGTGTCGTTGAAGAGGGGGGTTTCTTGGGGGACAACACCGATGGCTTTGCGGAGTGAGGCGAGGCTGACGTGGCGGATGTCTTGGCCGTCGATGAGGATACGACCCTCTTGGACGTCGTAAAAGCGGAAGAGGAGCTTAAGAAGCGTGGATTTTCCGCAGCCACTAGGGCCGACGATGGCGACCTTCTTGCCAGCTGGGATGGTTAGGTTGAGGTTTTTTAGGATGGGCCGCTCTTTGTTATAGGCGAAGGTGACGTTTTCGAAGACGATCTCCCCTCCGCTGGTTAGCTCGAGTGGCTTCGCGTTGGGCAGCTCTTTGATAGCCACATTAACCTTCTGCAGGTTGAAGAGCGTCTCCATATCCAGCAAGGACTGACGGAGCTCGCGATACACTGACCCGAGGAAGTTCAATGGGACGGAGAGCTGGAACACAAGTTGGTTGACCATTACCAGGTCTCCAACCGTCAGCGTTCCCTCGGCCACGCCATTCGCGGCCAGATACATCATCCCCGTCAAGGCACTTGAGAAAATCAAGTTCTGCCCCCCATTGAGAAACGCCAAAGACGTCGCGACCTTGATAGAAGATTTCTCGTACCCCAATAAAGCCTTATCGTACCTCCCCACCTCATACTTCTCATTGTTAAAGTACTTGACGGCCTCATAGTTGATGAGCGAGTCAACCGCCACCGTAGACGCCTTGTTATCCGCCGCATTAGCCTGCCTCCTAAACTTCGTCCTCCACGCCGTAGTCCAAATCGTAAACGCCGTATAAGTCACCATCGTCAGAGCTGTGATAGCCGCAAATTTGGCCCCATACTGCCACGTCAGGATTCCGCACACCATGCTAATCTCCAGCGCCGTAGGAATAACATGGAACACCATCGAGGTGAGCAGAAAGCTAATCCCCTTGGTCCCGCGATCGATCGCCCGCGTAAGACCGCCCGTCTGCTTCGTGAGATGGAAATTCAGGTCCAGCCGCAGCAGATGATCGAAGACATTCCCTGCGACCTTGCGGATCGCCTTTTGCGCAACGCTCGCAAACACCGCGTTCCTCAGCTCTTGGAAGATCGTGGCGCCGAACCTTGTCAGGCCGTACGCCAATATCATTGACCCCGCCACTGTGGCAGCCGTCCCGCCGACGCCGATGAAGTCTACGTTCATCGCGTCCACGATATTCTTAAAGTAGAACGGCACCTGGACGTTGAGGACCTTGGCGCCGACGAGCAGGCCAAGCGCGAGCCCGACGCGAACTTTTGTGCTGAGCCCATGTTTGGGCCACAGGTACTGGGACATCTCTTTTATAATCGCCCAATCCGCCTTGCGCTGCTCCTTGTTCGACTTATCCTCGAGTGCGAGGGGGTCTTTGCGCTTCACCGGCGTGGCTGGTGAGAGCGTCTTCGAGGCGTCGTCGGGTTTTACCCCAGGAGGGGCGGCGCGCGGTGTCTGCTTGCCATCAGGGGCTGTCTGGGTCTTCTTGGTCGTAAGGTCATCTTTGAACACTCGACTCGTATTCGTGAAGACGCGCTTCGACAGCGCCGGCGGCCTGGGCCATGGCCTCTGTCGCAACTCCACCCGCGCAATGGAGCACGAAGCTCGTTGCAAGCTCCGGATGATCATTTCTGAGATCCGTGAGTGGTTTCAGTAGGATGTCGTGCTGTGGATCGCGGGGCCTCTCGGTGCATTGTTCATGGCCGGCGGAGATTCGGAGCTGTTCGGTGGGGGTGGGAGTGGGAGACGGAGAGCTCGGTGTCAGCAACGCTGCCGCTCAATGTTCGTATATGACGGTCGAGCTGGAGGAATATGCGAATAAATAAGGGGAGCTTAGAACTTGTACATTTGACCAACCAATTGAATGATCATGCTCGCCGAAGGTTAGCCGCGGGCAAGCTAAAATTGTCGTCTCGAACGACGCAATAGTCCCTCATTTCTTGTGCTGTTTGTCGTGTTTGCACGTTTCGTCATCGTCGCGGCTGGGCACGTGCTGGTAATTATCAACTCCTATTTACATGACTGGGTCTGAAATGGTTCAAAGACGCTCATTTAATATCTTATATAGCTGATAGTAGTATTAAGGCCTTATATTGAGTTTAAAAATGATATACGCTTACTATATTTTGGTTGGTTATTCGCCAGTTCCCTTCTATATTTTATAAGCTTCCGTATTTCTAATTTCTCATCTATTAATTCCAACATAAATACCCAACATCATCTGTCTTTGATATCTTACATTGTATATACTTTTTAGGGTAATAGTATCAATATTAAGCCACATTCACAGCATATACCTAAAGTACGGATTCTCCACATCCGTCAAATCCTTAAAAGCCAACTTATCCCCCTCCACAACATCCAGCTCCATCGCCTCCCTCCTCCTATTCTCCTTCCCCAACACAAAGTACAACACCACACTACTCACAATCGTAATACAATAGCAAATAATCAGCCCCAACCACAACATCGGATAATGACTACTCTTCGTCTGACTCTTGATCAGCAGCGGCCCCACGATATTGCCCACGCAGTACGCCACAAAGATCGTCGCAGCCATAAAACTCTTCTTCGTATGCCCCGCCACATTCGACATCCCAATCGCAATCACCAGACTCACCACCGCCCCAAACGACCCGATGATGCTATACCCCGCCACCGGCGCCACGGCGCGATACGTCCACTCTGCGCGCCAGATCATGGCGCAGCCGGCGATAACGGGCAGGCAGCAGACCACGAGCAGGATGATGCGGATGTTGGGGTAGCGCGCTGAGAGCCACCCCGTCAGCAGGATGAGGACGAAGCACAGAGCTCCGAGCGGGAATTGGAAGAGGATAGACTGAAGCGTCGTCCAGCCAAAGGTACTGACTATCAGTGGCCCGAAACCGGAGACGGCACCATTAACGGTGTAGGCGCTGGCCATCATGAGGAAGATGAGGTAGGTCTTTGGGTCGAGGAGGGCCTCGCGCACTTGTCCCACTTTGAACTTCTGGCATCGCAGCCCAGTCTGTCCGCGTCGCAGCCGCTCCGTCGCCACGATTTTCTCCTCGGCGGTGAGGAACCAGGCCGTCGCGGGGCTGCTGGGGACGAAGAAACACCAGATGCCGAAGAGGATGGTGAGGCAGCCGGCGAGGAGATAGATGTACTGCCACCTTTTCAGGGCGCCGCCCGTGATCTGGCCGAAGCCGTAGTTGATCGCGCCGCCGATGATGGTGAAGAGGCCGGTGCTGGAAAACCACCATGATTGCCGCAGCGTCTGCTCTTGCTGCGTGTAGTACCCGGAGACGATAGTCATGAAGGCGGTTGGGATGACGGACTCGACGAAGCCGAGGAAGAAGCGCTGGACGAAGAGGCCTTGGAAGCTCGTTACGGCTGCGGTGAGCATGCAGATTAGCCCCCAAAGGATGACGAGTGGGCCGAGGACTTTGCGGAGGGAGAAACGCTGCAGCGCGAAGGTCATGGGGTAGAGGCCGGCGAGCATGCCGAAGTAGAAGATGGAGGTTGCCCAGCTGAGGCGCGTGGTATCGGTTGTCGGCGGCGTGGTTGTCTTGTTGACGACCGCGAGAGATAGGTCGGTGGTCATGCCAAAAAGGACGGCAGAGCCTAGGATGGCCTGTGGGAGTGTTAGTCACTGTAATAGGTAGGTAGAGATGAGGGTAGTAGCTACCTTGTCATAATACACCATCCCATATCCCACGATCATAGCAGGAATCATAAAGAGATCAATCTTGCGAACCACTCGGGCTTCAACCAACGGATCAAAAGGCTGAGCATGCAACCCCACGATCCCGAGCGCAACATCATCGCCATCAGAAAGATCCGGCGCATCAGTCCCATAGTTCGCCGCCGTCGTCGCAACTATCGCAGACACCCCCTTCTCATTGGCTTCCCTTGAATTCTCAGCCATCTTCAGCAATTACACACTTCCGTAGAAGTTTTTCAAACAGCAGCAGTTCAGTATGAAAAATCTGAAGCGGTCACAAGTCAATGATATGAAGTCCGCGGGCCAAGCCCCCAGTACATATATATTATTTTTCTCACCCAATCGCCGATCGCGGCCATCTACTATCGCCGCCGCCCTGGGAGATCTTCATTCGTTAATCATCGCCTTACAGCATCTAAACACCCCATCTCCCGTGAGGCGTTCGAATTTAGCTACTACGGGTTTGGCATATCTTGCTCTCTCAACGATGATTTGGTGGTTTGAGTGGTGAGTGGTTGGGATTTGGAGCTTGGGACAGCTCCCCACTTCCTTAGCGTGGGGTGATTGTATGGATGGACCGTACTAGGCTCCCTGCCGACAGTATGCGGCATGAACCGCGACGAGCGCATATGTAATGAAAATCTCAAAATATTGAAGGGATGGCAATATGAAAGAAAATATATGTGATTACCATAAACGCATGGCCGCCCAAGGCGTTTTATTGCTTATATTTAGTTATATCATGACATCTATCTCATATACTCATGCGTGCAAGCACGCACAGGCCTAAAACCTCAAAAAATCTAAAATGCAAATGCTCATGACCCTTTTGCCTCCAACCGCCGTATCCAATGCTGCAAAGCAAACCCCTCACAACTTGCCCGCGGGCGTATTCCACAAAGTGTTGCATGGAAGTGGCTCACTTGGTTGTTTCAAGCCCGCAAGAGTGGCCAGGCTGTGAATCACATCGGCGGGTTCGGGGAGATGCCAATGCGCAAGCGTCATGCGGCTGCTTGACCCGACCGTGACTGTGAACATGGTCTCTGCGGGAGCCCCACTGCCATTAAGTGCCCTGAACATGTCCTCGTCTGTGAAGTCATCGCCGAGGCTGATCATAAATTCTGGGGCCTCGCCAGTGAGCTCGCCGTTTTTGGTGGTGTGGTTGGCTATTAGGCGTTTGACGATCTCGCCCTTGTTGATGAATGTCGGTCGGACCTCGAGATTCATCTTGCCAGTCATGACCTCGACATCCCATTTCTTGGCTACAGTCTGTTCAAGCTCGGTCTGACATTCGTGTGCCATGTACGCCGCGAGTTCTTGGTCTGCCCGGCGGTAATGCCACGTTAGGGCACAGCGCTTGCGCTCGATAAAGGAGCCTGTGAACGATTAGCACCCCATAAGTAACTGGATTGGACCGACTTTCTTACCTTGTGTTCTTTCCGTATATTTCTGGAAAACATCAATGACTTCTTTCTGCCATCCCATATCTGTTGTTTCGGCCAAGTTCTCCCAGCTGTCACTTCCTGGAGGACGCATGAAACTGCCATGTTCAGCACTAAACCCGACATTAGGAATATCTCCAAGGTGTTCAGTTAAGAACTCTTGGTCCCTGCCACTAATAATCCAGATCTCGTTCCGGGTATCAGCAGCTAAGGTGTGCAGAGTTTTGATCAGTAGCTCGCTAGGCGTTGCAGCGGCGGGATCCTTAACAATGGGAGTTAAGGTGCCATCATAATCAATCATAAATAGTCGCTTCTTGGCCTTTGTAAATTGTTGCAGCATCGTCTCCCTATCAAGAATTGGAGTTGTAACGGAAGTACTGTGCGACGACAAGACGGTGAGAAGTCTTTTAATATAGCCTGTCGTCCATGCCTGGACATTATGTGTCGTGACGTGCTTGTAAAGGTCTTCGTGCGTCTCCTTTTTCTTCTCTGGCGACATCGTCAAAGCAATGTTAATGGCATCGGCGACGCCAGTCAAATCCCACGGATTGATATGGATTGCCTCCTTCAAGCTTCCTGCTGTGCCGGAGAATTCGGACAATATGACAGGGCCGTGGTTATCCCTTTGGCAAACGACATATTCCAAACTAGTCGTGTTCATACCGTCTCGTACACTGGTAATCAGACCGATATCTGCCGCTCTGAGCAGCGCCAGGTACTCATCTTGTGAGAGATACTGAGGATAGTGCTGAACCGGAGAGAAGCCAAGAGACCCGTAGAGGCCGTTAATCTTGGCCACAAGCTCTGAAACCTTAATTGTGACCTTGTTTTCAGAGTCTTGCCTCTCTTCTTCTATGCTGGTAGGGCTTGTAACTTGAATCAGAACGACCAGGTCGCGCCACTCAGGGTATTCCTCGAGGAATCGTTCAAAGGCCATAAGCTTCTGAGCAACGCCCCGGACGCTATCCAAGCGATCTCGGCCAACGATGATCTTCTTTCCTTGATACAGCGTGTTGAGTCCCTGAAAGTTCTTCTCAATTTCCGGTCGCCCAAATGCAAGTTCCTCAACACCAGCTGCGTCAATGCCGATGGGAAATACTCCAACAGATACCTTGGAGCCATGTGCCTCCACACCGGCGATATCTGACGGCAAACCAAGCACTCTGGTGCAGCAAGAAACGAAATGCCTGGAGTAGCTAAACGACTGAAATCCAAGCATATTCGCGCCGAGCATACCCAGCAGAACCTCGTTTCGCCTTGGCAAGCATCGCAAGAACTCGCTACTAGGGAAAGGTATGTGCAAGAAGAATGAAATGTGCATATGGGGAACCTTTTGGCGCAGCATAGCCGGCACCAAAAGTAGGTGGAAGTCATGAATCATTACGATATCTCCCGGCTTGTAGATTTCGAGGATTTTGGCGGCAAACCTCTCGTTCAACCGTTGGTAGTCCTTCCACGATTTCTTCTCTGCCCTGCCATCCGAGGGAACATGTTGCTTGTAGTGGAAGAGAGGGTAGAGCTCATTCTGTGCAAATCGGCGCCAGCGGCGCTGGTCCTTCAGGATCAAGTCCCCATCGGAAGATGCGTCCATGTCGTCATATAACCAGACCGGTACGGTTCTTCCGCGGCTATCATGAGCAAGCTGTGTCTCCAACCGGGCTCGGTCATCCTTGCTGATCCACAGGCCCTCGTATGGAGGAGGAGTAACTGGCCTATCATCGTCTAAAGGTATGGGAGCAGATGCTTTGTTCAGCGGGGGAACCCTTGTAGAGGTTGTTGTTGCCGGAGGGGTGGTGGGTGGTGACAGCTCGTCAGATTGATCGATCTCTCCCGTCCATCCAACTAATGTGTGGTTCCAAGGTGTGTGGCTCGATGAGAGGTATGCGAATGACTCGAATAGGGCAGAAGTGCCACGCCGTTGCTTCAGATCCTGGTATAGTTAGTCCACCGCTACTGCATGTGGTGATCGATTGGAAACTTACCCAGTCGGACCCCTTTCGGTACTCCAGAGAATAAGGGACGCAGAATGTTGCTGATATGACCGAGCCACTAAGGGCGAGGGAGGGAAAGGCTGCCTTTGGGTCAGTGTCCGTCAGCACGGCCTTTGCCTTTGCCTGGGCCGAAGGTTGAGAGGAGGGATCGGCCAACTGGGCCGATGGAGACGGAGTTGCTAAGCGGCTGCCATCCACAGCTGGGAAGTACGATGACCTTCGGCCTGACGAATATGTTGCAGGGAGGATTCCTGGGGTGGCTGAGCCATCCAGGGCGCCGGCCGGTACAACGCGTGGTGACTCCGTCCACTCAGCACTACCACCGACGACTGGGGGCCTTTGAGCCATTGTGATATAGCAGTGTTTTCGAATTGGGTAGGATAGATCTCAGGCTATAGACAGGTGGGCGGTCTGCTGGAAGAGGTTGACAAGGCTCGCACCTTGGTGCCAGTCGTTGAGAGTCCAATATATATGTATCGTTCGGCTTGGGTGAATCAGTCGCAGATGTGAATGCTCGGGCGTGAATCGGCTTCTGGCACGAGAAGAGTTGAGTGCGCTTCGGACTGCGCTTGGTAGGAGGTTGAAGGTCGAGGTCGAGAGATCTCTGTGCTCAATGGGCGGTGACGCAGAGAGAGCGGGGTGAAAGGTGGCGAGGATATATGTGGTGATATATGTATATAAGAGATAAATGGATATTAAACAATGCTGATGGCGATGCTGGTCAAGGTATTCCAAGCTGAAGGGCCTGTAAAGCAGGCGTGGTGGGATGGTGGGGCAGGATTGGGTGCGATGTTCGTTTTTGGGAGG